>APFE031155644.1:0-27439 GCA_000404065.3 Pinus taeda | reverse complement strand
ACTTGGAAATATTTCCGAGACACCATCAAGGAACAATATTAACCTCTCAGGGGCTATGAAGGTAAATACATAAAATGGACTATGTTGTAGCAGGTAAGGGACCAAGATGTGTTGGAGTTCACAGATATTTTTTATGCCTTTCACACGAAGCTGGGTATAGAGGATTCTGAGTAGCATTTGGTACTCAGGTATCATGGCTGTCTACACAAGTACATCCAAGACGAGATGGATTTCATGGACATCTCCTCGCTTGGCGCCGCTTATCGATACATTTTCAAGATTGAGCAAAAATTTAAACAGAAGAAGTAATAATTTGGATCTGTGAATCTGAAGCAAGGGAAAGGCGCCCCTAAACCACAAAAAAAAGGACAAAGCCAAGGTAGGGAGACCGAGGATAGCCCACCAAAGTTGCAAGAAAAGGACAACACCACAAAGACAAACGACACATGGAAATGGTGTGAGTTCCATAAGAGCCCCACTCACAACATAAGTGGGTGTTAAGCCAAGCAGTCACTGGTGCCCAAGCTGAGGGCTTCTGAATCAGATGCATGTTCTGACTTAGAGTCAGAAACCAATAAGGGGAATGAAAAAAGGAAGCATATTATTGATGTGGAACCTAGTTCCACTGTTTCCAACACTAAGATCCAGAATATTGAGCTCGAAGATCCGGAGGAGGGGGAGTGTCGCTTCTACTCACATATGTGGGTGAAGGGTTCTATGCTATAGCTCTTTGTCGACATCGGAAGCCAAAAGAACCTCATTTCAGTAGAGGTCGTGAAGTAGTTGGGTCTACCAATCACACCAATTCAATTTAATTTTTCCTTGAATTAAATTGTGAAGTAAAATCGAATTTAGTCCTAACAGCTACTTTGAAATTATTAATTAAGCTATTTTGACTTAATTAGTTGGATAAATTCAAGTTAGAAGTCTTTATGAAGTCATGCAAGAGCTATCCCTTAAATTAAGGAGATAAGATTGAGTTATCTTTTAGTTGTAATTAGTTAACTCAGTTTACTGAGTTAAGTCCAATTAAATTAGCTCCAAACTGTTTGAGGAAGTAATAGAGAGTTAACAGTCAGTTTATGCATGCATGCACTCAACTAGTGTACTCCAGTCAATTGAATATTCCCTCATCATAAACTCATGCATGTCTATTCTGAGAAAGACCTAGTTGAGATTAAAGACAAGGACAATGTACTATCAGTTGCATGTATTTTCCTATAAAGAAAACTCATGCATGCAGAAGGAATCATTCCTTGAGGATTGTGCAATTCTGACAATGTGTGTGATCAGGTGATCATCCACTTGGTGAGGTGAGAATCATCCCAGAGGAACAGCGCAAGGAAATAGGAGCTTGGAGGGTAGAGAAGAAGGCTTGAGAGAAGCCAGGATTTCCTGTGAGCATCTGTGAGGATTGTACGGAGAGCTAGCTAGCTGTGAGAGCTAATACTTTGTATAATTCCTATGTATTTCCACCTTGTATGATAATACAGATAGTGGAGTTTTTAGCTGAGGCTTTCCCCAAAGTATTTTCATGTGTATTGTGCATTGATTCTTCTTCTTCTGGTTATATTGTTCATATCGATCTTTAAGCCTCCGCAAATTGATAGTAGAAGTAGGTTATAGTATTTTGCTTTGATGTATATTGCATTATCGGGTTAACCTATAGGCAGATTTTCTACAGAGCTGGATTTGTAGAAGTACAAAAATATTCCAATTTAATTTTTCCTTGAATTAAATTTTGGATTAAAATCGAATTTAGTCTTAACAGCTACTTGGAAATAATTAATTAAGTTATTTTGACTTAATTAGTTGAACAAAATTCATGTTAGAAGTCTTTCTGAAGTCATGCAAGAGTTATCCCTTAAATTAAGGAGATAAGATTGAGTTATATTTGAGTTGTAATTAGTTAGCTCAGTTTACTAAGTTAAGTCTAGTTAAATTAGTTCCAAACTATTTAAGGAACTAATAGAGAGTTAACGGTCAGTTGATGCATGCATGCACTCAACCAGTGTACTCCAGTTAACTGAAGATTCCCTCATCAGAAACTCATGCATGTCTATTATGAGAAAGGCCCGGTTGAGATTAAAGACGAAGACAATGTACTATCACTTGCATGTGTTTTCCTATAAAGAAAACTCATGCATGCAGAAGGAATCATTCCTTGAGGATTGCACAGTTCTGACAGTGTGTGTGATCAGGTGATCATCCACTTGGTGAGGTGAGAATCATCCCAGAGGAACAACGCAAAGTAATAGGAGCTTGGAGGGTGGAGAGGAAGGCTTGAGAAAAGCCAGGATTTCCTGTGAGCATCTGTGAGGATTGTACTGAGAGCTGGCTAATTGAGAATCAATTACTCAAAAGGTAGTGAATGAATGAGTGGTTATGTTGCATGCAGTGGTTACCTTGAGTAAATCTCCAGCTTTCAATTTTTGAGAAGGCGCAGAAGGTGAATTTGAAAATGATTATTCAGATTTGTGAAAATTGTTCATTTCAATAATTTGATTTCAATTGATTGCAAATTTAAAGATCATGAAATTTTATTCAGTCCCACGAAGGCATTTCGATATTTGAAAGCCACTATTTTTCATTGCCTTTTTCTGAGTAAAATAACATGAAATTTTAAAAACAAAAACATGGGGTTTCTTCAGAACGAGCCTGATTAGACTTCATACGAACAATTTTCTCAAATTCATTTCTATTTGAGATATTTTTATGGTTCTTTTGACCCCTATTTTGCAAATTGCATGGGTAAACGAGTGGCTAAATTGAAAATGAATGCCTAGACATAAAAAAATTTGCTTCTTTTAATGAGATGTAAGGGCAACTGGACATTGGATCCTTTGAGTAAATTGGTTGATTTGAGAGGGACATGAATCCTGTGTCAGAATGTATTGCAAAATTCAAGTTTTATTTGTCGTCTGAGTTTGCTCATCCAGAATGATATATTGGTAAGGAATGTCATCCACAAGAAAAGAGAAGAAGTACATGAGAGCATAGATATCCTTTTTACAAGTAGCTTCATCTTCAACGAGACAGAGCCATAGGTACATCAGCAGATTAGTCAGCACAGAGAAGTAAAAGGTCAAAAGGAAGAAGCAAGCATGAGGACATGCTTGAAGATCAGCAAGGGGGAGATGTTGGCCCTCACTTTTGGTCTATTTTTGCTTAGGGAAACCTACTTAATCCTTATATTTTCCATCCCTTTTCCATCACATCCATCTCATTTTGATGTATTTTATGCATATTCAGGTGTTTAATTTTAATTTTGCAATTTCTAGAAGTTTTTATGAAAATTGAGTTTCAAGTGCAATTTTGGACTGAATCAGAAATTCCCGTAATAGTTATGTGGATGACATGTTTGCAGGACACTTGGGCTCGAGTTTGATGCATGGATGGATAGATTGGGAACTAGGACTAAGCTAAATCCACTTGGTTCGACCAGAAAAAGCTTTATTAGGCCCGGTCAAGGCTGGTCAAACATGACTAGTCACCAGAAAATCCCTAGGAAATAGGGCAGTTTTGAGATTTTATGGGATTGACCATATTTCTTGGGATGAATTGGATGAGTTCGACCTAGATAGGTGGATATGAGTAGATAAGCGTTTTAGAGATAATATAGATCAGTTTGTTTCATTAAACCTCTATTTAAAGCGAAGACTTTGATGGCTTTTGTAATGGAATTTGTATGTAACTTTTGTACAATTTGAGTTGAGAGCTAATTTGAAGAACTTGTTTCATTCCAATTTTTTGTTCATGATTGGTTGATTTACTGAAGTTGTTGTAGCTGAGATTTCTTCAAGTGTCCAAGGCAAGGGTGGAGGGCCCCCACTCCAAGCTAAGTACACTTCTTTGTTAGACTAGTTTAATTTTCCATAATTTGGTTTTTAGAACTTGTTTATGTGCTTTGCTTCAGATTGGTTTATGGTTGATGTGTGATGATTTATTTTATTGAATCTTAGTTTTTTCATCACTTTAGTAAGATGGAATAACAAGGTGTTCAATTTGAACACTCCTTCTATTAAATTGGTGGATTGAAACTAGGTTTTTCCTTGATTACATGCAAGCAGTTTTTCTTATGAATTTTCAATATTCAATTGATAGCATTATGGTGAATGAATTATGATGGGAAATACCAAAGGTATCTTAAGTTAAGAGCCTCCCTTCATTGATGATTTGTCCATCTTAAGCTATTGAGAGCTCGTAGTTTCTAATTTCTATTCGTCAAGTAATAATTGAGGAAGAATTGGACCTCTTAAGTTAAGAGCCATTTCAGCTTTCCTTCATTGCAAGGTGAATCGAGATTATTAATGTAGGCTATATTTGTAATATGAACTTATTTAGTTTTCAAATTTTATCTTCTAAACTTGATTATATCTAATGTCCATATACAGTGGATTTGCCTCCAAGTTTTACAAACCCGGATTGGTAATTAAATACTTGTTTTAATTTAGTCAATAAATTAGCCCAACATTTTGGTGCCGTTGCAGGGGACCCAAGCAAAGATTCTGCCTGGTTGATTGCCCTTCCATAGGAATCTGCAGCATATATTTTGAAGCCTGTTCAGAATACCTTTCAGTATCCAAGCCAGGGTCATCCAGAAAACAGGACTGGCCTCAATTACAGCTTTTATAAGGATTAATCTACCAGCACGGGATAGATATTTATGGTACCATACTTGTAGGCGCTTTTCCACTTTAGCAATGAGCCACGTCCAATCTACTATCCTATAACCAAGGGGCTTGAGCCTGAATCCCAGGTATTTTAGACCATCTTCCAAATTTAATGGGGTGTAAGGGAATCGGTGAGAGATGAATATGGTCTCATGCTAGAAGCATCCAAAGGTGGTCATTGTGGACTTCCCATCATTCACAGTCATTCTAGTAGCCTGTTGAAAGAGAATCAAAATATTATGGAGGGTTGTGGTATCTCCAATGCTGCCATTTAGAAAAATGAGAACATCATCCACAAACAATAGGTGGGTCAGGTAAAAATTCTCCAAGATCTTTATGCCAACCAGTTGATTCCTATTGCGGGCAGCAATGATTAATCTACTTAATCCTTCCATGATGAGTAAAAAGAGGAGGGGGGAGAGAGGACATCCCTGCCTGATTCCTCTCTCTGATAGGAAGAAATATGTGGCTCCTCCATTTATTAAGACGCTATAAGGTACATCCTTAATGCAGCACATGATCCACTTAATACATAAATGAGGAAAGCCTAAATGAGTTAATAGTAGTCTAATGTAGAGCCAATTTGTTCAATCAAAAGCCTTCGAGAGGTCCACCTTCAATATCATACCTTTCTGCTTCTTGGTCTGCATAGTATGTAGGAGCTCTTGAGTGGAGATCACCTCATGTATCTATCTATGCTAAAGAAAAGCAAACTGTTCTGTAGATATATGTTTGGACAGGATTGGCTTCATACGATTTGCAATGATCTTTGCAATGATCTTATACAGGCAGTTACAAAGTGAGATGGGTCGGAAATCATTGAAAGAGGATGGGAGATCAGATTTCGGGATAAGGGCAATGAAGGTGGATTTGATTGTTGAGGGTAATTTGCCCTTTCTTTTTTAGTACTCCACAATATTGAGGAGATCATCCCCCAGGATATCAAAGAATGCAATATAGAATTCCATGGTCCATCCGTCAGGTCGAGGGCTCTTATCTTTCTTGAACCATTCTAGAGTTGCTTCTAGTTCTTCCTTTGTTACTTCCATCGTTAGATTCTCCTAGTCTTCCTGCTGTGAAAACTTGGGGAAGTGTTCTGCCACCCGCATAATTTTCAAAATATTCACTTCTCTAGGTTCCTTATAGATGTTGCGGAAGTGCTCATTGGCTAATATGGCTAAGTCTTGCTCTGTAGTTACCAATTGTACCTGTGCATTGTGAAGTTCCCAAATAGCATTTATAGCTTTTCTTCCATTAGCAAATTTGTGGAAGAACTTAGTATTTTTATCTCCTTCGGTAAGCCAGATTGCCCTGCTTCTGAGTCTCTAGCTCTCCTCCCTTACTTTTAGGATATGGGAGCGCTTTAAGACAACGGACCTATAAAGGTCTTTATTTTCTTGAGTTAAGAAGGTGCCATTAGATGAGTCCTCAAATGAGGCAATGGCCTGTTCTGCCTTCCTCAAAAAATTGTCATCATTTATCCGTTTATGATGTGCCCACCTTCTAGTAATCCTCTTGAGTTCTGTCAATTTCCTGATGACGCTAGCAGTATGATCCTCACGTTCCATAATGGGGTTGGATTGCCAAAAATTTGTTACCAATTGAATATAGGAGGGGTCCTTGAGCCAAGAGGCATTGAACTTGAAGGGACTTTTGATTTTCTAGACAGTATCTGCCAATTCCAGTAATATAGGCCGATGATCTGAGATGCCTCCAGTACCCACCCACTATCTAATACGAGGATGAGAGGGTAGGAAATCTTCTTTAATAAGGAACTTGTCCAGTCTCCTTGTGAGGTTGTGATCACCACTACAGTTGTTAGACCAAGTATACTAAATCCTGGCGGATGGAATGTCAACCCACTGATGCTGCTCAAGTAAGGCAGAGATAGTGTTTGAGAGACCATCAACTTGAGCCGAGTCTCCCTAGGATTTGCTGAAACCCAGCGAAAAATTCAAATCCCCTCACGGAATGATATTTTCAGCTTGCATGAGATGGGAGTCGAGGAGGGACCTCCAAAATGTCGCCCTGTCCATACATGGTCCATATACATTCATAAAATGGATTCCAGATTCCAGAGAGCAGGCAAAAATATCCATGCCAATAAAACCTCTGCCGCCCCATAAATTCCTAAGTTCCAATGACTTGTTGCAAAAACCAATAGCAATACCTCCAGATCTCTCGGATGCATCCAAAGCATGGAAATTTCAGTTCGGCAGCCAAGAATTTAGAGTAGAAATAAGAGATACAGCCAAGAATAGGGTTTCTTGAAGAAAAATGATGTCCAATTGGGAAGAAGTGAGCTGTCTCCTAAGGGCTAGCTTTTTGGGTTGGCCAGCAAACCCTCTGTAGTTAAACGATAAGAAATTCATGGAGGGTGAGACTGAGGGCCATTCCTAGCTCTAAGAACCCTGATAATGGTTTGTTGATGCCCGAGGGAAACTTCTTCACTCGCAGTGTGTCTGGCTTTAGTTAGTTGTGATGGGCGACCCCTGGACGATTTCAGGGGGGAGGGGCGAATCACAGGGTCCAGCCCAATCGCATCAAAACCCCTATCCTTCGATCTCGATCAGAGAGAGTACTAGGGAGAGATAGGGGGGAAGGAAGGGGGAGGGATGGGGAGGAGGATGTACTCAGCGATGGGAGACAGGGGGCAGAAATAGGAGGGGGAAGGGGAAGGGAGCAGTTAAGGAAGAAATGGGGGATGTCGCCATGGGTCCGTGGTGAGCCCCAGTATTGCACCAATAATGTTGCAACTCCTGGGACTTCCTTCTTTAATTTTATCAACCCGGTAGTTCGTAACAAACTTGGAAGCGACGGTGCTGTATGCACAAGTACTAGCTCTTGCCGCAGCTGTCACTTGGTCAGCTGGCACAAGTCCGCTAGGAGCTTAAGCCAACTTCTATGACCTCTTAGAAGAAGTTTTTAATTGATAGATGAAAGCTAACTCAAAGGAAGCTAATCTACTTGCCGAAAAAAACTGAAAAGCGGAAAGGAAATGCAAACCCTCGCAAACCCTAATTTTAACAACTAGCCCTACTGAAGCGAAAAAGAGGATGCAAGCTACTGAAAGAGATGCCATTGACTTCTAGGAAGGTAAAATGCATGTGTCTAAGTTATCACTATCTGAAGAAAACATCTTTTTTGTATTTTTCATTAAGTTGTGAGAATTATCATGCATGTGATTTTAACTGGTTTTGACTGTGCAGAGGTGGATTGGTGAGAGGAAATGCTTGCGGAACGTTGGGAAGGTTCAAAGAGGGTCTAAGGAGTCCCTAACACACTTCCAGAGAGTTTCACAAAGTTTGGCTATCAAGAAACCTCATTTCTGAGCTTCTACAGGAAGTCTGCAGGGCTTCTACATGATGTTCAGGAATTTCTACAGGATGTTCAGAAATTTCTACAGGATGTTTAAAAATTGGATTTTAGAGGATGGGTGAGTGAGGGAAGATGCATGAATGGATATGGAGGTAGGATAGGGGTCTGAAGTGGTTCAGGACTTGGGGAATGGAGATGAGGAGTTGCAAGGATGGTGGGATTTGTTCAAGAAAGACTGAAGTAATGTTGCACAAAAATTAAGGTTTTGGGAGCAAATGGCAAACGTGAGGCAAGGATTCTAAGTAGAGGGTGGAGTGGATGGTGTTGATGGAGAATAAGCAGATGAAGAAGTGGTACAGGTGCTCTGCAAGTTGTTTTTCCAATCTGAACCGACAAAGACTTGTAAATTCAAAGACCTAGTTACGTTGACCTAATATGCTAGCTGCTAGTAAAGAGAATGAACAAAAGTGTGACCTGCAATGAAACCATGTATTTTATCTCATGCAACTAAGAAAATGAAAGTCTGAACTTGTAACCAACTTCTACACATGAAAATCAAACACTAGTGATTGCATGGCAAAGCAAAATCAGTGTTTTTGTGGGCAGCAAAGTCATCCTAGTCACAGCTCCTGATCCCACTGAGGGAGAGGTGAAACCACAGATGTTTCATTGCCCTTTTCTTGAAGCTTTTTCTGCTAACAACCTATCAACTAAATCTGAGCATGAAAAGGTATTTTACTCATCAAAAACAACCTAAATAACAAAATAAGGTTTAAATCTAAATAGCAGATTTTATTCTAAGAATGCAACAAAAACACATGAAAGTAAACAAAGGAGGTACTAGGCGCTTGAGATGGGCCCAACCCCAAGATTTACAGCCTCCTAAGAGAGATTTAGAGCTGGTGCAAAGCTGGATTCATCTTTATTGATCAAAAGAAATGTTACATTCCAAAAACTGTCCACAAGGAAAACTTGAAAATTTGCCGAAAGCAAAGCTAATCTACTGCCTAAAAATCGAACTACAAAATGACTACAAAATGAATACAAATGACTAACTACTGGCTAACCAAAATGACTAACTACCAGCTATCTACTGGCTATCTACTGGCTAACCAAAATGAGGCCCTAAGCCCTCTTATTTATACAAATTGAGGACCCCAATAGTCCTCCTAAACGTTAGGGACTCGGCTGCCAAAACTTGTAGTTAACAGCAGTCCAACTTGACTTTCTTGGCTGCCCTTGTGCTAATTGAATTGGTGGACCTTGAACTCCGAGCTGATGGTGGATAATTCAAGGTAAGGGCCTGTAAATGAAGGGAACACTTTCCTTAAAATACTCTCCACGAATTTGGTTGCCAAGTGCTCATTTCAACCATTGACTTTGTCTCCAAATTGACCAAAAAGGCTACACAAAGCACACATTAGACTTGTTGGCATAATGACTAACCCAATTCACTCTATTAGCATAAATATAATAAAAAACATGCAATAAAATAATGAGAATGGTGGATTAAGTCGAATTAGGAGGTTGAATGAGCCTAAATAATCATCCATTTTTGGGGCTCATCATCACCCCCCTACTGAAAGTGTTGCTCATCCTCTGAGTAACTAATCTATTTCCTCATCTTTGATGGCCTTGGTGGCCTCCCTCTCATGCCAAGCTTCTGAAGTGATGTCCTCTTCTTTGTCATGAAACCATGCTTTTCTCTTTGCTTCTTCCCACTGCCTGTGCTTCTTTTCCTAGAGAATTCTCAACCTCCTGTAGAACTGTCTGAACATCCTGTAGAACTATCTTTGAGTCCATTATCTGAATTCTCTCTCTTCCAATGAAGGTTTTTGGCTTCCTCATTCACAGGTGATGGAAATCCTTGAAGGAGGCTCCTCCTTTTGTTTAGCTTTTGTGTCCTCAATGAAAATTTGCTTCTTTGACCGTGGTTTGGGGTCTGCCAGTTCTTATTTGCATGCCCTTTCTTGCCTTAAAATATAGTGGAAGCTCCCTCTTTCACTTCTCCTTCAGCTTGGGAGAGGTACTTAGGGCAGCCAGCATAGCTGCTGCCTCCCTAGCTAGGATTTCGGCTGATTTCTCCTTTTGCTTCCCTTTTTCAGGACTTCCTGTAGAAAGTCCTGTAGCTGATTTCTAGCTTCCTGTAGAAGCCATTTTTACACTTCCTGATTTGGCTTGCATGGCTGGGGGTGTCTTCTTCTTCAATTTTTGTTGATGTTGTTTCCAAGACCTCGAGATCCGACTCTCTAATGGTGAATGCTGCCTGCACTAGCTTCGTTTGATGTGAGCTGCTGGTGTCTCCCTAGTATGTGCTCCAGCCGGATCAGCTGCTACAGAATTCTTGTAGGACATCCTGTAGTTGTTTCTCTTCCTGGGGTGCCTGCTTAAACAAACAAAGCTGCATTCACAGATGAAGGGTCCTGAGGGTGCCTTGATAGGTAAGGTGTGTGGGCCTCTGCATGCTTTATTTTTCACTTAAAAAAAAAATTCCTATCTGATAAAACAGGGTTCTGGTATCACGATGTAGGTATATTCAACCAGATGATAGCAATGGTGGTGAGAGGAGATGGAACAAGTGGAGGATGGAAGAAAATAGTGTTTGCATGCCTCCTCAATAGATTTCAAGCTTCAAATACCTCTCCGTAATCGATTTTGGTCTGCCCAAAAGGCTCTACGAGATGTTTCTGGTAAAAATACAAAACTTCCTGTAGAAAGTCCTGTAGCTTCCTGTAGAAGGTTGAACCATGACTAAATTGTGTCTGGATCCTGAAAAAATGAGTGTTCATGAAGGGGATGGATGTGAGGATGCCTTGGAACTTGGTAGGGACCCTTCTGCTTGTGTTGGGAGGCCCCATTTCCGCATTGTGTACCTGCAACCTGCAACAATTACCATGGATTAAACTTGTTTTTCTTTTTCTCTCTGTTTCATCCTTCTTTTTCTTTCTTTCTTTTCCTCTTGCTTTCCTTCTGATGGTTTCACTATTGGTCTGCCCTGGGTTTTCTTACCCTTAGCTTTCTTCCCCTCTGTTTTCCTCTCTGCCTCAATTTGCTCCTTTTCCTCACTGCTGGATGAAGTGAGTTCCTCGGCCAGAATTTGGATATAATGCCCTATTTTGGCTTGTGCTCTGATCAGAAGGAGAATTTTGATATGGATTTCCTCCTTGACTCTCAGGACAAGATTTCTCTGTTGGTTGTATCTCTCCTTTCACCAATTCCTTGGTTATAATATTGTTGCTGCCCCAAAACTTGATTGTCAAAATGAAATTAGGCTCTCACAGACACAGTGCAGAGCTAATTTTTACACCAACCATGTAATAGTAACAAAACAAAGATTGGATATGTGCACAGGTGAGCATTACAGTGGTTTGTCATTAAAATGTGGAGAGTTTTTTGGAAGGAGCCATGGAGGTGAATATGACGCAGCACCATTCAAAAGAAATTTTGTGTATTATATAAGTAAAACATTGTCTGGACCCAGAGACAGATTAGTTCCAATATTTTTCACTTCAAATGAGATAATTCACCACCTTTCGAAAATTAAGCATGGGGATGGCATGTTCGAGCCTACCTCTCCTTGAGATTTCCAATTTCTCGAAGAGAAATCCAGGCTTTTATGCTCTGGAAGGTTGTTTTCTGTGTTTCCTGTAGAAGACTTCCTGTAGAAACACCTGTAGAGCACGACAGACGGGAATTTGTTAAGAAACGACAAAAATCTAGAGAAGCCGGGCAGGAATCTTGCAGAGGACCACTGGTTAACTAATCTAGATGTGGCGGATGTGTGCTCCAGTTGACTGTAGTTGAACAGAGGGTGGTGAGAATTTCAGTCGAGCATCATTTAATTTCAGCGTGATTTACGTGAGAGAGTGAAGTGGCCAAGTGTACGTGGTCACATGCAACTGGAAGTGTTGTTCTTGAACTATGTGTTTCCCCCTGTAATCAATGTCATGAATTGAATTGAGGCTTAAACGGCCAACACTCCTGGTTGCTTTAATTTTCACGTAAGTCAGCTGTCCACATGTACTGCATGACTTCCGGTTGAGTGCTAGAGAAGGAAATCGGCTTAACCTTGCTATATTCGTGGCTTAATTCCACCATTCCGTTCATTCATGCAGTTTTTAAATTAGATTTTTGCAGTAGAAGAACGAGTTTCAGTCACGTACCTGAAGTCAAATGGCTGTTGTGAGGTGTTGTTGCTAGTCATTGTTGCATGCACTGGTTTCTTTAGTTGCATGAGGGCTTGGCTAATGATTTTTAGTTGTTATCCTTGTGCAGGTGTCCTCTGACCAGATCTAAGCTACAGGCATTTGTTTCCATGTTCAAATCTGCACCTTCAAGCTGCTACTGCTAAATTTTTACCAGACCAAGACTTGTTTTCACCATTGCCTCCAAACGGTAAATCGGGTCGATCTGAAACTTGCTTAGCATGTTCCTATCATCATGATGCACCTCCCATAGCAAAATCGTGATCAATGGATGCACAAATTTCGAGAAAAATGGAAAATGGATTAAGATTTTAGAGATCAATTTATCGAAAACCGTGCATCGGAATCGGCTGAAACTGCTTGGGTAGGCTACTATCATCCATGTGCATCTCCTCATGAAATATGTTTTGAAACGGATGCATGGATATGGAGAAAATGCAAAAATGGTGGAAGGAGATGGAGGTTGATTTATCGGAAACTGTGCACCGGAATTGGCTGAAACTTCTCAGGCATGTTGCCATCACCCTTGTACAATTCCCCATAAAACTGTTTTTCAAATGGATGCACGGTTTTCAAGTTAGGGCAAAAACAAATTCTGTTCTAGGTATTTTTGCTTTAAGGCATTCTGCAGTTTTGTTGCATGGTAAGAAAAATGAACTTGGGCTGTGATGCAGGTATGGAGATGATGGAGGAGGAGTTTGAAGATTGCAGGAGGACTTCTGAACCCTTGAGGAAGCTACCATGTTCGCCAAACCGCCTTTTTGAAATCCATTTCTAGCTTCCTACAATTTCTACAAGAACTTCCTATAGAAGCACAATGTAAAAGCACCATGACGTGGAAAAATGATGGAGAAAGGCGAGGGATGGACACAGAGGTGCCTGCAGGCCTAACCAATAGATTCCCATCATCAGATTCCCTTTTAAAATTGAATTTGGTTCGTCCCAAGGTTCTACAGGATGTTTCCTGTAGAAAACACAGAACTTCCTGTAGAAGGCACAATTTTCATAAAAGGAGTACAATGAGGTGGAAAAGATGATGGAAAAGGGTGATGAATGGGAACATGGATGCTTGCAGGCATAACCAATAGATTCCAAGCTTTATATCCCCTTCCAAAATCGAATCTGGCTCGCTTGAAGGTTCTACAAGATGTTTCCTGTAGAAATATAGAACTTCCTCTAGAAGGCACAAAAATTTCTTTGTCTTTGTTTTGAGTGATCCTCCTGACCTGCAATGTCCTTCTTGCAACCTGCAATTAGTCAATGGAAATTAGATTTATTTTTTCTCTTTTTTTTTTCTTTTTTTTTCTCCTTTTTTTTTGAAAACAACTAGGGCACCTCATGGAGGTTTTCACCCTAATTGCTTGCCCTAAGCGCCTCCAAGGGAGGTTTTCACCCAAGGATCTTATTCTTTTTTCTTTTCTCTTTTTTTTTTTTTGCAACCCACTGATTGCCTCATGGAGGTTTTCAATGAATGAGCCAATCTAAGGCGCCTCCGAGGAGGTTTTCACCTTAGATTTTTCCTCTGATTTCCATTTTTTTCATTTTTTTTCTCTTTTTTTTCTTTTTCTCTTTCTTTCTTTTTTTTTTCTTTTCTTTTTTCTACCCTACCCTACTTGAAAAACAAAATCATTTTCAAGTATAAGAATACTTCCAATGGAGCCATGTGCACATCGAGATTAGAGACAAACTAATGTGGAGGCTTGAAAGGCATGCTTTGACAGCTAGCTGGACTTCAGAGACCAAATGATTTGAATTTGAAGGGATCAAGCATAGCTGAGGAGGAGAGTACTGCTGCAACTTAGTGACCGTCTGAAACCATATCTCAATAAATCTCTGATATCCTTGGTCCTTTTGGTTATCTGGATCATGTTCCATGTCACCTTCTACCATGACTTTCTCATCTTCCTCTTTTTATTGATCTTTCTCTTGAATACATGGAGGATTTGATGGTAACCATGAGGGATCACTCTCAATCTCTGATTTTGATGTCTTCTCTTCATCAAGTGCAGTCCATGGTTCTTTGCTATCCTCTTTTGGATCTTCTTTTACTGGATGTGGTCCTTCAATGCTTTCAAGATAATCTCTTTTTTGCAATACTCTTCCTGAGCTATGGTGAAGATCATTGAGCTCAAGAGGAGTCATTTGGACATGTTGGGCCTCAGCTTTGCAATTGGGTTGAGCTATTCCAATGTGTGGGTTTGGAAATGGCGGTACGGGTAGCTGAGTGGAGGTGTATATTTGAGATGGATGTGGATGATGTGATTGGGCAGGAATTTGGGGTTGTCTTGGTGGAGCAGGAGGCGATGGTTGTGGATGAGTAGGCAGTGGAGGAAAATGAGCGAGAGGAGTGTTGTATTGGGGCCTCCACCCCTAATGAGGTGTATTCCATTCAGGCTGTGGCTGAGCATAAGAGTGAAACGAATGAGCAACTGGAGGAGCATAATATGGATCTGTGAAGAAACAAGGAGGAGGTGTGAACCAGGAAGGATGAGCAGGGGGACCCCAAGAAGGTATGAAAGTGGCTTGATAGGGGTCGTAATAGGTCTCGGATGTCCCTTGCAGTTCCTGCTGGTAAGGTATGGGTCCACGTGACCTCCTTTGGTTCATGAAATAGTGTGGTTCAGTGACTTCTTTGGCTCTTTGATATGCAGCTTTGATTCCAGGCAAGGAAGGTCACTGATATGTAGGATGGTATTCTTGACAGACAAAACACACTTCTATGGAGTACAATGGACATTCGTGCCTAGGATGCTTTCTAGTGCACCTGGGAGAAAAGATGGCCAAAGCCCTCTTGGCTTCCTCTTGCTTCCTTTGGATCTATAAGGTATCCAGTTGCATGGCAAGAAACTGCCTCATCTCACTCTTCAAATCTTCCATCAGATTCTCGCATTCACCTCTAAGGATTGAGTTGGAAGAAAAAGTACTACTCCCAACATTTCTGCTTGTAGCCATTTGCTACAGTGGAATTTTTTCTTCTCCTCCCCTAGAGGTTGTTTAAATATTCCTTGATGTCTGCCCAAGGGTTCTTCTTAATCACAGCCATCAAAGAAGATAGAAGGTTGGCTGTGTGAAGCAGGGGGGGTGTTGTGCAAGTATTTTTCTAACTTATCTCTACTCTTAGCAGGCATGAAACGAAATCTTTTTGGTTGACTTTTGTATTTTTCTTCTTGTACCTGCAAAACTAAAATATATTGAACTGCAACTAACTATCTTAATGAAATGAAAATGCGGAATTGAAATGAAAGCAGGAAAGGACTAATCTATTTTGCTCAAATGAGATTGCAGTAATGAAATGCTAAGTTACGCTTGCAAAATGGAAATTGCAAAAACAAAATGCTAATCTACGCTTGCAGAATTGAAATTACGGAATTGAAATTCTAATCTATGAACGCAAGAAATGTCTACTCTCCTTTTGTGGAAATGAAATTGCAAAATGGAAATGAAATAAACTACTTAGCAGAAGGTTGTAGTAGAAAATAGAAGAATAGCAACAATCACCAATACTCTGACGCTTACCCGACAATGCCGCCAAAAAGATGGTGAGCCCCAGTATTGCACCAATAATGTTGCAACTCCTGGGACTCCCTTCTTTAATTTTATCAACCCGGTAGTTCGTAACAAACTTGGAAGCAACGGTGCTGTATGCACAAGTACTAGCTCTTACCGCAGCTGTCACTTCGTCAGCTGGCATAAGTCTGCTAGGAGCTTCAGCCATCTTCTATGAGCTCTTAGAAGAAGCTTTTTAATTGATGGATGAAAGCTAACTCAAAGGAAGCTAATCTACTTGCAGAAAGAAACTCAAAAGCGGAAAGGAAATGCAAACCCTCACAAACCCTAATTTTACCAACTAGCCCTACTGAAGCGAAAAAGAGGATGCAAGCTACTGAAAGAGATGCCATTGACTTCTAGGAAGGTAAAATGCATGTGTCTAAGTTATCACTATGAAGAAAACATCTTTTTTGTAAATTTCATTAAGTTGTTAGAATTATCATGCATGTGATTTTAACTGGTTTTGACTGTGTAGAGGTGGATTGGCGAGAGGAAATGCTTGCGGAATGTTGGGAAGGTTCAAAGAGAGTCTAAGGAGTCCCTAACACCCTTCCAGAGAGTTTCACAAAGTTTGGCTATCAAGAAACCTCATTTCTGAGCTTCTACAGGAAGTCTGCAGGGGTTTTACAGGATGTTCAGGAATTTCTACAGGATGTTCAGAAATTTCTACAGGATGTTTAAAAATTGGATTTTAGAGGATGGGTGAGTGAGGGAAGATGCATGAATGGATATGGAGGTAGGATAGGGGTCTGAAGTGGTCCAAGACTTTGGGAATGGAGATGAGGAGTGGCAAGGATGGTGGGATTTGTTCAAGAAAGACTGAAGCAATGTTGCACAAAAATTAAGGTTTTGGGAGCAAATGGCAAACATGAGGCAAGGATTCTAAGTAGAGGGTGGAGTGGATGGTGTTGATGGAGGATAAGCAGATGAAGAAGTGGCACAGGTGCTCTGCAAGTTGTTTTTCCAATATGAACCGACAAAGACTTGTAAATTCAAACACCTAGTTATGTTGAACTAATATGCTAGCTGCCAGTAAAGAGAATGAACAGAAGTGTGACCTGCAATGAAACCATGTATTTTATCTCATGCAACTAATAAAACGAAAGTTTGAACTTGTAACCAACTTCTACACATGAAAATCAAACACTAGTGATTGCATGGCAAAGCAAAATCAGTGTTTTTGTAGGCAGCAAAGTCATCCTAGTCACAACTCCTGGTCCCATTGAGGGAGAGGTGAAACCACAGATGTTTGATTGCCCTTTTCTTGAAGATTTTTATGTTAACAACCTATCAACTAAATCTGAGCATGAAAATCTATTTTACTCATCAAAAACAACCTAAATAACAAAATAAGGTTTAAATCTAAATAGCAGATTTTATTCTAAGAATGCAACAAAAACACATGACAATAAACAAAGGAAGTACTGGACGCTTGAGATGGGCCCAACCCTAAGAGCTACAGCCTCCTAAGAGAGATTTAGAGCTGGTGCAAAGCTGGATTCATCTTTATTGATCAAAATAAATGTTACATTCCAAAAACTGTCCACAAGGAAAACTTGAAAATGTGTTGAAAACAAAGCTAATCTACTGCCTAAAAATCGAACTACAAAATGACTAACTACTGGCTAACCAAAATGACTAACTACCAGCTATCTACTGGCTATCTACTGGCTAACCAAAATTAGGCCCTAAGCCCTCTTATTTATACAAATTGAGGACCCCAATAGTCCTCCTAAACTTTAGGGACTTGGCTGCCAAAACTTGTAGTTAACAACAGTCCTACCTGACTTGCTTGGCTGCCCTTGTGCTAATTGATTTGGTGGCCCTTGAACTCTAAGCTGATGGTCGAGAATTCGAGGTAAGGGCCCGTAAATGAAGGGAACACCTTCCTAAAAATACTCTCCACGAATTTGGCTTCCAAGTGCTCATTTCAACCATTGACTTTGTCTCCAAATTGACCAAAAAGGCTACACAAAGCACACATTAGACTTGTTGGCATAATGACTAACCCAATTCACTCTATTAGCATAAATATAATCAAAAACATGCAAGAAAATAATGAGAATGGTGGATTAAGTCGAATTAGGAGGTTGAATGAGCCCAAATAATCATCCATTTTTGGGGCTCATCTATCCGCATGATAGACGAAGAGACCAAGGCAGAAGTAATAGGGATGGGTGAACCCATGCATGAAAGTAATGCAATATCATTCAAAAATCTAGATATAGGAGAAGTGAGAGCAGGAGATGTAAATAACATACCCGAAGACGAGGAGAGCTCCTTCACAGGTCCAGTGCTGGCTGGAGGAGGAGGTGAGGAAGAGACCGCAGGATGCTTGTCAGGGGCCTCCTTTGCAGGTGTTCCCCGGAGGGTCTCTGCATCTCCGTCGATGATATCAGGTACTGTGGAATCAACCCGTTGAGTAGAGTCTCCACTCGGCTTCTCAGCCCCCAAAATCTAATCAGTACCCTTGTTCTTGTGCAAGAGAGGGAAATCCTTGTAAAGGTGTCCAACTTTGTGGCATCTGCAACAGCGATACGGGATGCCCTCGTAGTCAATGATTTTCTTACAATAAATATCCCTCCACTGTATAGCGATGTACTCATGTAAGCCTCCTCTAGTGTCCAGATCTACTAGAATACGAGCATATGCCATCATACCCATGTATTGATAAGACTTATCGTATTTCATGTAAGTGCCGAGAGCATTGCCAATCCTCTTGAAGATATCTTCAGACCAATATTGTAATGGGAGACTTGGGAACTGAATCCACACTAGTCCAATGCCAATTTGTTCAGTCTCTGGATAAAAAAGAGGCGTCCATTGCTTCAGGAGTACAGGGGCATGTTCAAAGTGCCAGTAGGAGGATAAGACCCAATTTGTGTGGTCGGCAGAAGTGAATCTCAAAGAGAACCATGCTCTCACGAACATCTGCACAAAGGGGATGTCAACTAGATGGTGACCCCATACCTTTGCTGCCCAAGTCTTCAAACAGGCTGCCGAGTCGTTCTGGCCCCTGATACAGCCAACTAAAACCTTTTCAGTGAAGTCCATAGTCTCCCCCCACTGAATGTCCTCTTCTAACCTTAGGAAGATATCGTCCGCCCTTGATTTGAAACACTTGTACTTCTTCTTAGTCCCCTGAGGAGGAGGCGGATGCTGTGATCGATCCAGAATGGGGTTAGAGTGAATAGGGGGAGGGTTAGGGATAGACGAGGAGGGGGAGAGATTACCGAGAGAGGTAGGTAGAGTACCGAAAAGTGACGGGATGGCAGAAAAACAAACACAAAGAGGAGCGAAAGATACTTGAGGGTTTATACCGGAAGAACCCGCGGTTACCGGTTGAGGAGTCAGCAGCCGGGTCTGTTCTTCAGTAACCAGGGGGGCCAGACCAGGGTTAGGGTCCAGGTAGTCGGAGATAAAACCTAGGGAGGCAGGGGAAGCCGGGGGGGTAGACAGTGTAGGCTAGGTAGGAGGGTCATCTGGTAGGATCACAGGTAGCGAATGACACAATTCTGCCAAAGAGTAACCAGGGCTAATAAAGCCAGTCGACATGGGAAATGAGGAGCGCTAGATGGATACCCCCTCCAGTGGGTCATCGAAATAGTCCACGGAATCAATGTCCTCCATGTCGGCAACTGCTTCTCGGAATAGTGGACACCTCGGAATAGTAGGTATAACGGAGGGAGTACCAGATAACCCCGAATTGACTGCCAGGAAACGAGGAGCATACCACAGATAGAGACTGTCAGTAAAACAATGTTGAAGATACCCCCCAACGGCCCAACAAATCCAACCTTAGGTAATGGTAATACAAACCGCAACAGAGGGATGTCGACGGAAACCAAAATCGCAGCAAGGGGAAGGCGTCATACAGGGATACGGTGGCCCTCCATGGTTCTGTTGTCTGCAGAGCTCGCTAAACCCTAGTCGTAACCCTCGTGAGCCTTCTCCATCCACCTTAGAATTAATATTATAAATATTATGAATAACATTATACCCTAGGAATATGAACCCTTAGATTAATAAAACCATGGGATTCATATAATAAATGCAAGGTACTAATAAGTCCAAGGGATTATAAACCCATGGGAATACTATTAAACCTAAGGAAATAATATTGAAAACACAAGGAATACAAACCATAAGGTAAATATTATAAACCCTAAAATAAACATTAAACCCAAAGATTAATATTATTAACCTTAGGATCAACATTATAAACCTATCCAACTAACAAACAAATGAGATTAATACTAAAAACCCAAAGGATTAATATTATAAACCATAGGCTTAACATTAAACCCTAGGAATATAAACCATATGATTAATATTTGAAACCCTAGGATCAATATTATAACCCCAAGGGATTACTGAACCCACTAGATTAATATTAAAAACTTAAAGAATTATAAACCCAAGGAAATAAAATTAGACCCTAGGATTAATATTAAAACCTAAGATTAATATTATAAACCTTAGGATTAACATTACATACCCAAGAGTTTAATACTACAAATACAAGGAATTAATAAACCTAAGAGATTAATATTATAAATTGACTAGATTATAAATTGAGGGGAATAATTTTAAAACCAAAGGCTTAATGTTATAAACTTAAGGGACATAGACCCTAAGGGATTAATATTATAATCCCTACAGGATATAAACCCTAAAATAAATATGATAAACCGTAAAATAAACATTAAACCCCAAGATTCATATCATGAAGCTTACGATTAATATTAGCACGCAAATGAATTAATATTAAAACCGGAAGGGATTTTAAACCCAATGAAATAACATTAAACTCGATGATGAATATTAAACCCTAGGAATATAAACCATATGATTAATATTATAAAATCAAAGAATTTATATTATAATCCTGATGGATCATAAACCCAAGGGATCAATATTAAACCCTATGAAAAATATTATACCATAGGAATATGAACCCTAAAATTAATAAACCAAAGGGATTAATATTATAAACCCAAGGAATTAATAAAAACAAGGGATTAATATTGAAAACCCAAAATCCCATAGGATTAATATTCTAATCCGAAGATATATAAACCCTAATATAATATTATAAACATGAAAACAAACATTTTTTACCGTGGTTGATTTTCATATTGAGGCAATATTTGTCATAATGCGACATTGCATCATGGTTGACCATGACCAATTTTGCAATATAAACCATATGATTAATATTAGAAACCCTAGGATCAATATTATAAACCCTATGGATTACTAAACCCATTCAATTAATATTAAAAACTCAAGGGATTATAAACCTATGGAATAACATTAGACACTAGGATTGATATTAAACCCTAAGAATAATATGATAAACCTTATGATTAATAGTATATACCCAAGGGATTAATGTTGTAATCCAATGAATTAATAAACCTAAGGGATCAATATTATAAACCCACTAGATTATAAATCGAGGGGAACAATTTTAAACCCAAGGGATTAATGTTATAAACCTAAGGGATATACACACCTTAAGGGATTAATATTATAAACCCCAAGGGATTGAAATTATAAGATCAAGAGATATAAACCCTAACATAAATATTATAAACCCTAAAATAAACATTAAACCCCAATATTCATATCATGAACATTATGATTAATATTAGAAACCCAAGGTATTAATATTAAAAACTCAAGGGATTTTAAACACAAGGGAATAACATTAAACCCGAGGATGAATATTAAACCCTATGAATATAAAAATATGATTAATATTATAAACTCAAGGAATTTAAATTATAAACAAGGAAAAATTTAAGGATGGAAACTTATGTTCAAGTTTAAAAACAATGGCGAACCTCACTAGTACCTAGTATGCAAACTATAAAATGTTTACTAATATATTTGTAAAAAATTTCAAATTTATAATGGTTTTATATATAGTCTCTATAAAATTTTAGTGATTTTTAAGGTAAAATAATTTTAAATTATAAAATTTGGGTGAACCATTTTTATAGAAAATGGAAATTGGCGAATATTTTTTGTGGAAAAATCATGGAAAATTAGCCCACCTACGAATATTAGCCCCTAAAATTTTCCATGATTATAAACCTAATTGATTATAAACCCAAGGGATCAATATTAAACCCTCGTATTAATATAAACCCTATGAATAATATTATACCGTAGGAATATGTACCCTTAGATTAATAAACCTGAGGAATTGATATTATAAACCGAAGGCACTAATAAAAACAATGGATTAATACTGAAAACCAAAAAGACCAAAGGATTAATATTGTAAACCTGAGGTATATAAACCATAATATAAATATTGTAAACCCAAAAACAAACATGGTTGACCATGTTTGACCATGGTTATTTTTCATACTAAGACAATATTTGTCATAATATGACGTTGGATCATGGTTGACCATAAGTTACTTTGGTATTAAGAGAATATTTGTCACAATGTGACATTGGACCATGGTTGACCATGGTTGGCCATGGATGACCATGGTTGTGACAATGTGACATGAGACCATGAGACAATCTTTATAACAATTGTGACCATGACTATTGGAAATCATTGAACATGATTCACCATGGTTGACCATGAATATCCATGTTTAATGATGGTTGAACATAGTTGATTTTCATATCAAGACAATCTTTCTCACAATGTGGATTATAAACCCAAGGGAATAACATAAAACCTAGGATGAATATTAAACCCTAAAATTAATAAACCCTAGGCTTAATATTAAACCCTAGGATTATAAACCCTATGATTAATATTACAATAATAATATTTTAATATTAATATTGAAAACAAATATGGTTGGTCATTGTTGACCATGATTGATTTTCATATTGAGACAACATTTTTCATGATGTGACATTGGAACATGGTTGACCATGATTGTTTTTTATATTAAGAGAATCTCTATTACAATGTGACGTTGGACCATGGTTGATTTTCTTATTGAAAATCTTTGTCACAATGTGATGTTGTACCATGGTTCAACATTGCTGATTTTAATATTGACCATGATTTACCATAATTGATTATCATTTTGAGACAATCTTTCTCATAATGTGACATTTGACAATGGTTGACCATGATTGAAGATGGTTGAACATGATGGACCATGGTTGATTTTCATACTCACAATATTTTTCATGATACGATGTTGGACCATGCTTGACCATGCTTGATGATGATTGACGATGGTTGATATTTATATTGAGACAATCTTTGTCATAATGTGACATTGGACCATCATTGAACATGGTTTATTTTCATATTGACCATGACTAACCATGATTGATTTTCATTTTGAGACAATATTTGTCACAATGCAACATTTGAAAATGGTTGATTGTGATTGAAGATGGTTGACCATGGTTGACCATGAATGACCATGGTTGACGATGGTTGAACATGGTTGATTTTCATATCGAGACAATCTTTGTCACAATGTAACATTAGACCATTTTTTACCATGATTGACCAAGGGATATGTGCCCTAAGGGATTAATATTATAAACCATAAGGGATTAAAATTATGATCCAAGGGATATAGACCCTAACATAAATATTATAAACCCTAAAATAAACATTAGACCCCAAGATTCATATCATGAACCTTACGATTAATATTATACACCCAAGGGATTTTAAAAACAAGGAAATAACATTAAACCCTAATATGAATATTAAACATTAGGAATATAAACCATATGATTAATATTACAAACTCATGGAATTTATATTATAAATCTAATGGATTGTAAACCAAAGGGATCAATATTAAACCCTTGTATTAATATAAACCATATGAATAATATTATACCATAATAATATGAACCCTTAGATTAATAAACCTAAGGGATCGATCTTATAAACCAAAGGCACTAATAAAAGCAAGGGATTAATATTGAAAACCAAAAAACCAAACAATTAATATTATAAACCCAAGGTATATAAACCCTAATATAAATATTATAAACTTGAAAGAAAAAACATGGTTGACCATGGTTTTTTTTCATATTGAGACAATATTTGTCATAATACAACATACATCACGGTTAACAATGACTAATTTTGGTATTAAGAGAATATTTGTCACAATGTGACATTGGACCATGGTTGACCATTATTGACCATGGTTGATTTCCATATTGACAATCTTCGTCACAATGTGATGTTGGACCATGATTGAGCATGGTTGGACATGGATGACCATGGTTGTGACAATGTGACATGTGACAATGAGATAATATTTATCACAATGTGACCATGGCTATTGGTGATCATTGACCATGACTGACCATGGTTGATTTTGGTATTGAGACAATCTTTGTCACAATGTGAAGTTGGACCATGGTTGATAATGATTGACTATAGTTGATCATAATTGATGATGGTTGATTTTGATATTGAGAAAACATTTGCCACAATGTGACATTAGACCATGGTTGATTTTCATATTGATCATGATTGATTTTCTTTTTGAGACAATCTTTGTCACAATGGGACAGCTGACCATGGTTGAAGATGGTTGACCATGGTTGATTTTCATATTGAGACACTCTTTGTTATAATCTGAAGTTTGACCATGGTTGACCATGAAGTACCATTGTTGATGATGGTTGATGATGGTTGAACATGGTTTATTTTCATATCGAGGTAATATTTCTTACAATATGGGTTATAAACCAAGAGGAATAACATAAAACCTAGGATGAATATGAAACCCTAGGAATATAAACCGAAAAATTAATAAACCCAATGGATTAATATTTAAACCCTAGGATTAATATTGAACCTTAGGACTATAAACCCTATGATTAATATTATAATATTAATATTAAAAACAAACATGGTCGACCATCATTGACCATGGTTGATTTTCATATTGAGAATATATTTGTCACAATGCAATGTTGGACCATGGTTGAACATGATTTATTTTTATATTAAGAGAATCTATGTTACAATGTGACGTTGCACTATGGTTGATCATGGTTGAACATGATTAACCATGGTTGATTTTCATATTGAAAATCCTTGTCACTATGTCACATTGGACCATGGCTGATGATGATTGATTTTGATATTTAGACAATCTTTGTCACAATGTGATGTTGGACCATGGTTGAACATGGTTGATTTTCATATTGACCATGATTGACCATGATTGATTTTCATTCTGAGACAATCTTTGTCACAATCTAACATTTGACAATGGCTGACAATAACTGACCATGATTGAAGATCATTGACCATGGTTCAACATGATGGACCATGGTTAATTTTCATATTGAATATCTTTGTCACAATGCGACATTGGACCATGGTTGATAAGTTGATGATGATTGACGATGGTTGATTTTGATATTGAGACAATCTTTTTCATAATGTGATGTTGGACAATGGTTGAACAAGGTTGATTTTCATATTGACCATGACTGACCATGCTTGATTTTCATTTCGAGACGATATTTGCCACAATGTGACATTTGATAATGGTTGACCGTGATTGTAGATGGTTTCCCATGGTTGATTTTCATATTAAGACAATCTCTATGACAATGTGACATTGTACCATGGTTGCCCATGATTATTAACCCAAGGGATTTATTTTAAACCCTACAATTAATATTATCAACCCTATGGATAATATTATACCCTAGGAATATGAACACTTAGATTAATAAACCGAAGGGATTGATATTATAAACCCAATAGACTAATAAATGCAAGGAACTATACTTAAAACCGAAGGGAATAATATTAAACTGAAGGGTTTTATATTATAAACCGAAAGTATATAAACCCTAAGATAAATATTATAAGCCCTAAAATAAACATTGTTTACCACTGTTGACCATGGTTGATTTTCATATTGATGTGATTTCTGTCACAATGCGATGTTGGACCATGGTTCACCATGATTGATTTTCATATTGATACAATCTTTGTCACAGTGTGACTTTGGATCATGGTTGACGATGGTTGATTTTCATATTGAAACAATATGTGTCCTAATGCAACGTTGGACCATGGTTGACCATGATTGTTGTAATCTGACATTGGACCAAGAGACAATCTTCATTACAATGTGACCATAATTATATATGTATGAGAAATAAATAAAACATTTATTAAATGTATCTATCTATGGTATTATAATTTGTAATATATAATGTTTGATTTTTCTAATAGAATTTTAATTCTAAATTTTTTTATAATCTCTCATAATGTAATAAAATATTGGTAATTATATTTTAGATTAAGATGCTGAGTTCCAATAAGAAATGCTTATAAACCTAAAAATAACCTATTATTAAATTTATTATTTATTGAATTTCTTAAAATACCATGGGGTTTAATTTTTTTGCAAAATTATGTTTTGATTGAGCTTTGAGCTTTTACGATGAACTTTGAATCAAGGTTATTTGAAAAATGCATTGAGCACATCCCATACGTTAAATTTAAAAAGTGTTTTGTTTATTTAATGTTGACATTTTCTAAATTTGTATTCTACCCATTTAAATATGATTAAGACTTTTTATTATAATATTTTAGAAATTAAATAATTAGTTAATATTCTTAATATTAATTTTAAAATTAGTTTCAAAATAATAGGAAATTTCTAATGCAAACTTTAATTGATGTTAATTATACCAAATCAAACATATTTAAAGAAAATAAAATCAAATTCAACAACAAATTTCTTTTAATCTGACATAAAATAAATAAAAAACATAAAATAAACAAATTATATAGTAATTCTTTAAGAGTACATCGCATTTTCAAAATAAAGGATAAATAGATAGCTCTTAAAGTTCAACAATGGAGTATTACAGCGAAATGTTTCCAACCACATTTACTACCATAAAACGTAAAGCTTCATCTATACTTTCTTTTTAATCCAAACTACATTATTCCTCTTATTATTATACAAATTATTGCATTGGATGATGTTAGCATGGCGGGTGAAAGGTTTTGTTGGTTAACTGCTTGGAAAGATGAAGTAAATGCATTTACAATGAAAATCAATTTATGAGTTTAGTAAAATGCATGTTCTTGCATGGGTTGGCCCAACTAAAGGAGGATGTTGGGCATAAGTCATCGAGTAACAACAATTTTCGAACACGTTGATATTAAAGTATAATTAAGATCTCTGCTTACGGAGTGGAAATATTGTGAAATTGTGAGAACTTTGTTAGCATATTGGCCAAACATGCTAGTAGATGACAATGCCTTATGTTATGTGAAGCTTAGGAATGAGAACAATGTTGCTATCAAATAGATATGCTTGGGGAGCTGAATTAGCCTATCAAAATTCCACAGTATTTAAACATTAGTCTATTTAGTTCATTTTGAGATTTAAAAAGGGAAATTCAGGTTTTATCTAGAATTTGTTTGTGATTATTTATAATTTCAGATGCTTCCCAATATATTATATGTTTTGAAGAAAATGATTAGTAGTGTTTTGAAGAAAATGATTAGTAGCTGTCATCTCTAATGTTAATTTTAATTGACTTCAGTACTAAATTGAGTTTCAATATGGAGGATATTTCAAGATGTTTTTGATGCCCATATATTCTTAAAAATTTATTAGAGAGCTTGGAGAATGAGGCAATCTTCATGAAAAAAATGATGAGTATACATTGCATATTTAGTTTTCAACT
>APFE031155642.1:0-24997 GCA_000404065.3 Pinus taeda | reverse complement strand
GAAGAATAAATGACTGTTTATCATCTTAGATTGCATTTTAGGAATTGTATATCTACATCATGCGATGAACCTTAAAGGCATACTTCTTAAGAAATATCAACTATAAAATAAATTCAATGAACATAAAAACGCTTTGGAACCTAACGCACAACATTTAGAAGTCTAGGCTAGAGATGTATTATGGTGTCGTAAAGCCTGGTAACTATCGCTTTCATCGTAGGTTGGGTGATTCCTCCTCTTTGAGATGACAAGTGCGAGTACAAATTTGTGCTCCCACGTACCGTCGAGTATATATTGGGAGACCACAATAGGCTATATCCTTTATCCTTAGGAAGCCGTGTCTACCACCCTATTGATCGCAATGCACTGAACACAGCATTCGGGAAGATTGACTTCCGTATCGTAAAAAGTATTCTGCAGTTTTTCGATTGGTTTGGTAATCTGTCTGTCTAGATTTCCAGAGTAGTCTTTTCGTTCCTTTTCAGACTCCTTAAAGGAAAAGGTCCATCTGCACACTTGTCACTTCAGGCTCATTAAAAATCGAAGGTGACTAGAGTCATCTTTAGCTTTTTCTCAACTCTTAAAAATTGAAAAAGAAAGTTGTGTCAAAGCATCATAAAATTTATTTTAATCAGAATAACGTCACAGTTCCCTCGTTGGTCTTAGGTTCAGAAAATGGAGTCCACTAACCAAGGATTTCCCCTTGGGGGAAATCCTAGTCCTTTCTCCTCTTGGGGAGATGTTGGTGCACCTCATATGGCCACATTGTCCCTTCCAGGACTGACAATTGGCCTGCTAGTATGGCTCTTCTCAACCTCTGTCGTTCAAAACATCGTGATTCCTGAGCAATCAAATCAGCAATTAGATGATACTAAAGTTATCCCCCAACCTTCTACTTCATTTGTTTCTCCCTCCCCTTCTTCCTCTTCGCTTGGTGAAGCTGGTAAAACTAAAAACCAAGTAACTGAGAAGAAGAAGAAAGGGAAGGAGAAGAAGAAGAAGCAGTCAAAGGAAAAAAGGGGCAACCATGCATCGTCTAGCGAAAATCCGCACACCACACCATCCAAACCTAAATCTTTGTGCGTCATTTGCAAAGGGGGCCACTATCATCGAGATTGTCCTTGCATCCCATGGATTTTAAGGAACTGGTCTCCTCGTTTGCACAATCTGGTGTCGTCAACCTCTGACGATCATGTTGAAAGTGCACCATCAACTAGTGAAAATGAAGTCTCTAGATAGAAAGGAAAATATAAATTTCCTTGTAAACTGTGTGAAGGTGATCATGCCGACCACCGTTGTCCTTCCTAGATGAAGCTAAAAGAGTCTTGGATAACCGTCCTGCTTCACCACTACGACTTCCTCCTGGATACAAGAAACTCTTGCTGAGTCCATCGCTAGTAGAGAATCTGACTGACACACCTTTGTGGTCAGTCAAAGCATCTATCATTGAGGATAGACCCTTTGAGTCCACATTGGACCAAAGTCAATAGGTCGAAACGACAGTCGACCCAGTCTTGTCTTCAGATGGTCCATCTTCAGATGATACAGTCACCGAAGAGAATGAGAACAACACTATTCAAATTCTTTTCGTAAACACAGACTCCGATGAACATGGGGGCAATCTACCCATTCCTTTACCGCAGGAAGGAAGTTTGTCAGAGTCGTATCCGGCCATTTATTCAGTCCCACCTCTGAGCAACCTAGTCGTTTCCTTCGATTGGAATCTACTAGGCACACCCCGTCTACCGTCTAATGTACCATTCTGAATTGTTGTACAAACTTACAGAATGGTCATGGTCAGTATTATCATAGATGAAGGGGCTTCTATGAGTATCCTTTCCTCAACTGCTTGGAAAGCGCTTGGTTCGCCATCGCTTCTGCCTGAGATGCGAAATCTAACAGGCTTCGACAAAGGAACCAGTCGACCGTTAGGGATCCTTCCAAATTTGCCTATAACTTTGAGAGGGAAAAACTTTTATCTGAATGTAATGGTAGTCCAAGGACCTTTATATTACAATCTACTCCTTGGGCGTGACTACATTTATAGCATGGGAGCCATTGTCTCCTCACTCTTTCAAGTAATGTGTTTTCCGCATGAAGGAACAGTGGTCCAACTCGTAGACCAGCTTTCATTCCCTGACTCACGCATAGCTAATAGTCAAATGCCATCCCTAACTGGTCTTTTTATGCAAAAAATGTCTCATCAGTCTCCAGTCCGTCCACCTGATGAATGCGAGTGATTTGGTGACTGTGACTGAAACCTAGGGGGCATGCACCCTGGTCTGCTTTGGTAGGAAAACTTCAGGTATAGGGTAAGTTTCTGCGGAGGATATATGACTAGTCTGACACACCCGTCCATTTAGGAAAATGGGATTAGACTGGAATAAGATACCTCCATTAGAAGGTAGGCCTTTCCTGATAGAACAAATGTTTTGTCTGCAAATTGAAGGGTAAACTGGAAAGGGTAGCCCTTTCCCGATAGAACAAATGTTTTGTCTACAAATTGAAGGGTAACCTGGAAACTCTACTTCGTTATACCTGGGGGCATGCAAACCTTTTTGCACGCAAGTGAAAAGCAACCAACATAACGCTAACCCCATAGTTTTGCTGACTTCAACTGCTTAAGTTAGATGATTGGTTGGATCGACCATTCACCTTTGCAGGGGCCAAATGGCGCCGACAAAGTAAAGGAAAAATTTTCCTACCTGACCTTAGCAGTTAATTAACACCTAGGACAGTAGTTGGTCATTCCTAGCTTGCATAAAGAAAGGATTCGGAGCAAAGTTTTGAATGGTGCAAGCTCCCTAAAAATTGAACCTATCGATGAGACGTCCTTATTATACGACTGGCACAAGCAATTTTAAGCCAAGTTCAAGCTCGTTAAAAATTAAACCTAAGAAATGAGCATATGTTCCACCAGAGTTTAAGCTCATTAAAAAATGAACCAACCTCCGGTAAATAACCATTGCGAACGCATTATCATCAACTTTTGAGCCTTGGTCGAGTTCTTACCATCACCTCCACTCTATTTTAGCCGATCATACACCTCCATTTGATTGTTTGCCCTTTTGAGGAACAGCTGCGATGAGTGATTTTGTTAGCCATCCTCTTAACACTGTCGTGATTGGAAAATTCCAAACCTTACCTAGAACCAGCTGCTACCTGAAAATATCACTTGTTCCTCAAAAAACGAGTCTCCTTTAAGCTCTTTTCATCTGACTCGTAAAATATGAAAAGATTGCTGAGCAATTGGCCTCTCCAGCTCGTTAAAACAATCGGAAGTGCTATCCCTCCTCTAGATTTTAATCTTTTTGGACTGGATGGATCATTACACAAAAAGATCGAGCACTTGTCTTGTTCGACTCGTTAAAACTATCTAAAATTCATCCCTTTAGTATTATTTTATACTTTTTCAAACTTAAGGGATTATATGACGAAAAAGGATTACTGGAGTTTCCTTTCCGTCCCTTTTCAGACTCTCTAAAATTGAAAAAATACCAAGTTATCTTTGTCTTTAAACTCATTAAAACAATAGCGACAAGCTTGTCCATGTAGACAAGAACGAGTTTCACTGTCGCTAGGCTTGTTAAGACATAGCGACGGGTTTGCCCGAAGGGAAAATTATAGAACAAGCATATGTTATCCTCCTCAAGCTTGACAAAAATAAAGAGGTACTGGTCAACAATGACACGGGAAAAAGTGGGAAGAAAACTTGAAGAAACTTTATTGGTAGCAAGTTGCTCTTGAACATGACACTTTCACTCCATCACCATGATTGAGTCGGGTTGGGTTATTCCATTCACCGGTCATAATACTATTGGTCCACCATACCATCCATCTTGGGTTTAACACTACCAATCCATTTCAGTGTCACCGATATGTTCAACAGAAGTCTCTCAGAGAATTCACCAACCCAGCTTGTATCTCATCCGCTAAAATACCTTCACGCTTCATTCCTTCATGACTGCCACCCTAAACCTTATATCATCAGATTGTTTTCACCTCCACAAAATCATTTTCTCCATTCCGTGTTGTAGATGTGGGATTCATTAATGCCCTCCTATGATGGGTCTCTTCCTGTCGACATCAACTCATTATCCAAGAAGTCGACCTAGGAACAACCCTTTCAGTACTTTGAAGCTTGCATGCCTCAATGGCAAGTTTCTCACTTCCGGCAACAAGTTTACATCAATGGCCTTCAACCAAAAGATTTTAAGTGGTGTTCGATGCCAATTCCAATTTTCACACCACGTGAATTGTACTGTCATACCTTGGGGGTCATCATCATTATCGGTGATTCCTCTTGCGCCTGTTAACAGCTTGCATCATTGACTGGTAATCAGGCGATTTCTTTCCATGTTCGACTCCAGAACATCCTTTAACATGGATCGACTTGTACTTCGGGTGAAAATTGAACAAGTTTGAAGACCCCGGATCTAGTTTCATCCATTTGGGCTACGATATATTCAGGAAAATAAAGACATCAAATGTACATCATTGCTGCATAGATAATCATCCAAACCAAAGGATGATAGCTCTATCAGAATCATTAGTCTGCCACACATACAGTTGTCTATCCTATGTACTTAAGAATGAATTTATAAAGTTGAGCATGGGAATGCCCGCCTCAGCTAGATCATGAAAATATTATGAAGATAATGTATTGTATTGTATCTTATTAAAGGTCACCTTCCAGTGTGAAAAACCTTGGATCCTGATGATAAAGCATTTCACTTGACATCAAAAGATTTACGACCTCACGCTTTAGGGGGCAACTGTTATAGACATATTTGGGCACTGCAACCCCAATCATATATGTCCATAAACCAAGGGATTCTACGTCCCTAAAAGTGTTGTTTCACACCCTAAATGAACAAGGTCGGCTGATTACATCATCTCCCAGAAGTTCTCCATGGAAAACTGCTCAAAACTAGTCAAAACTGGACCATACAGACTGCTCAGTGCTAAGGGTGCGATGCATCTCACCTGCCACATGTAAAAAGTGTGATGCATACTGAAAATTCCTTCTATAGGGTGTGATGGGTGAGAGTAGATAAATGGCAGAGACAGTTTGCAAGGTGGATGATCATGGAATCTTCCAGAAACTTCTCCTGTGACACTTGCCTCTCTGAATTTACCCAGGGATGAGTAAGAGATCATGAATCTCCAAGTGGAACCAAGAACTATTAGAGAGAGGACACTAATCAAAATCCCAGAAGCTAACTCACCCCCCTGCAAACATCTATATATGGATCCCTCATCCCAGAGATCCAGGGGCTGGAATCTTGTATTTTTTAAGGAAGTGTTGTTGGTTTCTTGGTGGAACATCATAGTGTTGGGTGATCTAAGCTTTTCATGAGGTGAAGAAGGGCTTTCATGTTGGGAGGATGACGTTGGGTCAGATCAATGGGTTGTAATCCTCTCTTCTACTCTTTCTATCAATAAAGATATTTAAGTTTTCCTCCACATTCTTGTATGTTTGATGATATATGCATTTGTGTGGTCAATATATATCTGGTCCTATATTTTTTATGATTGTAGATCTCTTTTCTTTGAAGGTATTATGTTGCTTTTACTTTACAGGTGCTCTTTGAAGCGGGGTAAGCGAGCAAGAAGCGGAAAAGATCTGTCAGAGGGGAGAGGAAACAAGCAAGGAGCCAAACAAAAGATTGAGGTTGGTACTCTCTGCTTCTCTCCCATCTACTTCTCATAAAGGAAATAAAAAGTAACTTTAGTTTGTTTGTTTCCAAGATAGCTACCCGTCTTAGTGGAACTAGCAGCTCTGAATGGACACTAGATTTCCCGATAGCAATTCCTATTTTGGGAGGCAATCCTTTGGGTACCTAAAACATCTCATCATAGGTGTTAACAACCTCAAACAAATCAAATTTTACTCTTTCATCACATCCTCAGAAGGCTTCATTTTCAACATTCTCTTTTGGTTTGATCATTAAGAGTACAAAATTCTTACTAGCATTAACAAGCCTCTTCATTTGTCCAGCATACACAAGTGATAAATTCAACTTCTTCTTATGTGTTCTAACAATGTACTCAATCCCATCTTTAAACAAGTGATATTTTTTCTAATGGAGATTAAATATGGCTCTCCTATCATATAGATATGGGCTTCCCGAAACCTTACAACAAATTTCAAGTGGAATGACATCAAGCTCTACCTCATCTATAAAATTTGTAGTGATGGAAAATCTCAGTTTACATCTTTTTGTCACATGCAATTTTGCATTGTCACATATCCATCCTAAAGGATAGGTTTAGTATGAGGAATGGTTTCCAAATTCAATTTCTTAACAATGTCTTCTGAAAAGGTTTTCTTGTGATCCACTATCAAATAGAGTATCTATCTTGGTATGTTTTGAAATGACTCTAATGTGGAATATCTCTATTTTTTATTTTTTCATGTTGAGTTTCATTTAGGCTACTTGAAGAACTAGTACTTGTAATAGAGTCCTTAACTTTAAATCCCATGGTTGTGATCTTTGTTTCATCCCTCAAATTGGATCCTAAATCACGTTTTCTAGTTGAAGCAATATTTTGTTTCCCTTTATTGTTAAAATTTTTGGGTGTCATTTTAGGATGAAGTTTCCAACAATGGTCTTCAGTGTGGCCTTGTTTTGAACAGTAATTACATGTGATTTTTCTCCCTCCTTTTTGACTGAAGCATTCTTCTTCCCTTTTCCTTTGAATTTCCCATTTCCTTTGTCTCCACTCTTGAATGGATTTTTGCTTCCCTCTTGAAGAAGATTCTTCCCTCTTTCTTATAAATGAGCTGCATGTACACAAACTTCATCTAGTTTTGTGGGGTTAAACATGAGAATTGTGTGTCTCAAATAAATATGTAATCCAGTAAAGTGTCTTGAGAGGATAAATCTATACCCAAAATTGAAGCTTTCTTCCTAAATTCTTGAGTATAGCTTTGCACATTTTGACCCTTAGCTTGCCTAAAGTTTTTCCAACCCATTATAGCTTTTTGCATGTATGCTAATGGACAAAATTGTCTTCTTATTGCAACAACAAAATCATTCCAAGAGGATAAAACCTTACCACTTTTATTTATGTCCTCTTGAGTTTTTTCCTCCCACCAAATAAGTGTTCCACTTTCCAGCCTAAGAGAAGCAAGCTAAATTTTGGTCTCATCATCCTTGATTCTTTGTATCCTGCAATACACTTCAATATGACGAACCCAGTTATCTAATTTGTCAACATTTACCTCTCCATTGTACATAGGCAATTCAAACTTTATGTCAAGATTTAACAAAGGAGTTTTACCATGTCCCTTTGGATAATTTGGAGGTGTTTGTGAAAGGGTAGAAGAAGTAGAAGAAGATGAGGATGAGGATGAGGATGATGGAGGTCAAGGTGGTGGCTTGTCACCATTCCCTCCATTCCCTGTTGAAGTTTTGTCTCCTTTTTATCCATCTCCTTTTGGAGTTTTTGAGCTCTCTCCTTGCAACCTTGAGTTCCTCTCCTCATAAAGAACTTTTACCATTTTAGATGTCTCAAATAAGGATTTTCTTAAAGTTCTTTCATCTTCAGACATCCCTTCAGGACCTTCTTCATGTGCCATGATTGGTGAAGCTTGAGGTATGTGTGCTCACCTTGAAACAATGTGAGACCTTAGCACCAAAATTTCTCCTTCTCCTCTTTTAAGATTCAACCTTGTAAGCATAAGAAAACACTTGCAAACAAAATCAAACCTTCAAAATAACCTTGAGCTTTGATACCAAACTGATCTCTAATGTAAACTTGAAGGTGACGGAAAAATTGCAAGTAAAATTTTCTGTATTTTAGGCAATGGATCACTTTGAAAATCACATGAAATAATGGCTTTTAAACATAGTTAACAACATAAACAGAGACAAATATACCATATCATAAATACATAACAACAAAAATGATAAAGGAGTTCACCCCTCTCTTGGGCTACATCTTCTGGTCTAGCTTCTGATGTTGGGCCTCTTTTATTAAGTGCTCAAATTTGTGGTTACATGGATTTATAATGCTCAGGATGTAAATATTATGCCTTCAGTGGTGTTAGGACAGTAAAAAACCCCCAGTTGGGCCCTTGTTGAGCTTAATTTGGCCAAACAATGAAGAAGTTATGTTATCCCCAAGTTTTCCCTACTAACTAATCTACCAACTAGACTAAACTCCTAATGGTTCTATGAATTTCACCTTTCTAAGGCACGCTAAGCGACAATTTCACCCTGCTCTAGTAGAATTTCTGCCAAATTGGTTGCATTTTGTCGCTCAATTTAAATGACCATTAATGCATGTGGTGGAAAAGTTAGGCCACATGGGGCCATGTGTCCGAGGGCTAGGGCTAACCACCCACCCCCGTCGGAGTATCCCCTTGGATCTTCGGCGGTTGGTTGTATGTGCCGCATAAAACTGGGTTCATTCCCCTAAACTTTGCACCTATCATAAAATCCTCCGCTAAGCCCTCCACTATAATGGTTGTGGTTCCATGGGCTATGATGGCGGTGGATTGGTCCCTAAAGCTCTACTCTACTACGATTGTTGGTGTTGTTGGAATATTATTCGGTGGTTGATTCATATGGTGTCGTAGCCTTCGCCTCGGCCTGAGCCCAATCCCTTGGCTCCCTTGCTTGCGATCTCGTGGGCATGGGGTAACTGGGTGCCAGGGTTTAGCCTCAACCTCGTCCCAAAAATATTAATCGCATAAAGTTTAAATATAAATTTTCCACAATAGAAATTAAGTTCCACCTACGCGCTAGTGGTAAGGCATTGTATTTCTACTCTAAAGGTCTTGTGTTTGATTCTGCTTGGTTTTAATTTGGCCCTAACCAAATTCTATTGAACCCCGAGGTACCACGTGGTAGCCCATGACTGGGCCACGTGTCATCCCACCATTAGTCCAATTTCCAACTCAAAACTTCATTCACCAATCAAATGCACAATAAATTTGACCAATGCCGTGAGGCAAAGTGGTAGCTTGCCATTGGCCCAGGTTGTACAATTAGCCTACCCAGTCACCTTGCGTAGTCATCGAACGGACTGCCCAACCAACATTCTTGCAACCAACCTGCTTTTTTTTTACCTATTTAGGAAAATTATTAGAACGTGATATTGGGTGCATATGATATCAGTTTTGAGAGATTCAAATTTTGTTGGATTTAGGTTTTAGAGATATACTCTCTGGTATAGGTTTCGAGCACTTTTGAACACTTTGAATTTTGATCACTTTACTGATCCCTTGGATCATCAAGATAAATTTATTTATAGGAAAAGCACCCATTAAATACTTATAGGTTTCTCTTAGAATTATGAAATCAAAGGAGTCATTGTCATAAATGTAAGACCCCTTTGGGAATGTTGTATCTTGTAAAGAAAATTTTTGTAAAGTCAAGAGTGTAAAGACCCTCCAAGACCTTGTCAAACAAGTCAGCCTACAAGTAAAGACCCTCCAAGACTTTTTCAAACAAGTCAACCTACAAGAAGGATCAAATCAACCTTGTGGATAGAAAATTAAACCTCCTAAGAAGCCTATATATAAGATACATCAACCCCACTTGAAGGACATCCAATCAACTCACAAGAAGTTTGATCAAGAAAGGAAAAGAGACCTAGAAGAGCAAAGAAAAGGAGGACTATAATAAGGAAAGAAATGAAGTCTTTGCTATGGGAAATCATCTCTTGAGTCACACATACAAAGATTAGGGCTACATCATTATATATAGATCAAATTGAAAAAATCAAATGAGTTAGGGCACCAAAAGGTCTACTTTGCAAGCTGAGTTCCAAAGAAGGAAGAACCAATAAGGAAGGAAGAAATCACCATATTTTCCACATGTCAAAGAACTAGGGTTTATACAATAGTTGAAGTTGCAAAAGAAACTGTTGGGGTCAAAATTGTTGGAAATGTTGTTGGGGTCGAAGTTGCTGGAAAATATGTTAGCGTTGAAGTTGTTGGAGAAGTTGTTAGAAAAATTGTTGGAAGTTGTTGAATTGGTCTTGGAGGGGTTTTCTTACAAGGGTCTTAGGTCTTGGAATTCTTCATTTGATGTTCTATAAGAAGAGAATAATTCATGTGGGTTTTCTTCTCATACGGAGAGGTTTTGGCCCTCGATTGCAACCTATATTTTGTGTCCTCTTGTCTCATTGATCTTCATAGTAAATTGGTAGTTGTTTGATGATAAGAACACTAATAATAATCAAGTGAAAGAAGAATCTAATCAAGTTAAGTAAAAATATATCACAAGTAGTTATCAAAGTAAGAGAAATCGCCTAGTTAAGTTACCTTTTGATTTCTCATGGTATCAGAGATAAGGTGTCTACAACAAGAACAAGAGGCAGCTTGAAGATCACATTCAATAAAGAAGGGTACATAAGGGTTGAGCATAAGGAAATCATCAAGGAGGACTAAGAAGCACCAAGGAAGAGTGCTCATCTCAAGGATCACATCATCACAAGGAGAATAAGACCTCAAGGACCCTACCTACACTCAAAGAAATAAGGAATACACATTCGAAGCATCTTAAAGCCTCCATATTCTACATTTCTACACCCAAAGGAAGCAAAAAGGAGCATTTCCATCATCATCAAAGAAACCAAGGTGATCTCCCTCACACTGAAGCAAAGACCACAACTCAAATATCCTTGAAGAAGATCATCAAGGAAGAAACATCATCAAGAAGGCATCAAGTTAAAGATATCATCATCTAGGAGCATATCCACTTGACATGTAAGTATCTTTATATTTGTGTCTGAATCTACTATCAACATGACTTCATTTTTCAAGGAGAGAAACAAACTGATTGGGTCATCATATTTCCTTGCATGGAAAAAGAGTATATATTTTATCCTAATAGAGAATGAAGTTATTAAATATGTTAAGGGTTCAATCTCCAAACCATCTCATAATCAAGACCAAGCACTATCGAAGTATATGAAAGGGGAAATAAGGTCTCAAATAATCCTCATAGAATCAATCAAGGATTCTCTCATCCCTTATGTAGAAAAGTTGGAGAAATCAAAGGATATCTATGAAAATTTTGTAGAATTGTTTTTTGTAAGCACTGTAGGAGAAGTCATACCATTGAGCACTGAACTATACAAAATTAAGATATCAAAGGAAGAAGGGGTAGCCTCATACCTTATGAGGGTATCTCAAATAAGAGATCAACTACAAGAACTAGGAGAAATAATGTTTGATAAAGAGATGGCCATCATTGTGCTCAACGCATTATCTGATGAATGGGGAAACTTGGTATCAAGTTTATATGGAAAGAAGGAAGCCACTCCATTAAGTAAAATTTGGTCAATATACAAAATTAAAGAAACTAGGTTGAAGGAAAAAAGCAATGTTGGTTCAAATGAACAAGTTCAAGCATATACTACCATGGCTAGGAGAAAGGAAAAGCTTAGAAAGTTTGATCCTCAGAAAAATAATAATATGGATATGTCAAAGATATAATGGTATGAGTGTAATGAATATGGGAACTTTAAAAGTAATTTTCCTAAAATCAAGAAGGAAAAAAAGAAAATAAAGGAAAAAAATGAAGCCCATGTTACCAAAGAAGTGGCAGAATCAGAAAAGAAGAAGTCAAAGAAGGAGGAAGTGAAAGATCTATATTGTGAATGAGATAATATCTTTCACTTAGTTATTTTTAGTTATTAAAGAAAATAGAAAGCATCACAAGTATGATAGGATGCATTATAGAAAGATAGAGATGACATCATCATAGAAGAATGGAAGGATAGATAAAGTAGAAATTCTACATGGTTATAGCAGTCATTATGGAATCTCCTTTGGAAGCATATAAGAACAACCAAAGTAGAATTATATATGTTTGGAGGAAGTTCATCTAGCAAGATAGAATATAAATAAATAATCATTCATCATCATCATTAGAAAGGAGAATTTATAGAAAGAGGATCATCAAGATCCTCCATTGGAATCTTAATTAAGAAGGTTCACCTCTACTTAGAATAATCAAGTGCCTCACAGATAGTACAAATTCCCCCATGTGTGGGATCCACTGGTAAGGTATGATGACCAAGATGTGCAACATGTCAAGTTGGTTGAAGTACTTTCATCTTCAAGCAAGAAGATGAAGTTTCTAGAAGGAAGTATAGATGACCAAAAGAAGGAAAAGGTATGTATATATTTAATAGATAAAGTCATGTCATCATATAGTTGCAGATAGCATGGTGGAATGATTTATCTCATGAGCATGATCGAAGAAGAAGGATCTCTTCCATTAGAATGATGCATCAAGGCATGAAGACAATGTGCCTTGAACTCTTCTACATATTGATAAGATGAAATCAACATAATATGACATCATATGGAATATGTGGTGGTTGAAAATCATGGTTCCTATGTTGAAAGAACCATATAAAGAAGATCCCGACGAAATAAATATGTGAAGACAGGAAGAACAGTTTGTGAAATATGCACCTATAGTCACGTAAGATAAGATAAGTGATCAACATCCGACAACTAGAAGATTTAGCTATGACATGTCCATGGAAGAAGAAGGTATGAAGACCCTGATATGTATACTACAAGAGAAGAATATTAGTAATGAATGTCTTGGAGATGGATTCATACATGTGCATGATGTTGATGTTGCAAGAATCTGATGTCATGATGAAATGCCATCATAAATAGGTAGCTTTCATTTGCTGTTCATTTTGATTTTTGAAAACATCTGGTTGAGTTAAAACAAGGCTACTGAAAGAGGGTTGTAGATGTCACCTATAATTAGTACTCATGAGATTGGATGGAAGATCATGAAAGAAACATGACTTGGAAGATGTATTTGTATGAAGGATAGCCAGATGTGGACTAGAATATCACTTTCTGATTAAGAGAAGGATCTCATGAATATTGGTTCAACATTATGTCTTGTTGAAAAGAAAGTGATGTAGAATATGGTTGATGCTCTATAAAGAAGTTATTATGATGAAATAGGTTCCATAATGAAGAAGATGAAGTTCCTAACATGATGTAGAAACAGGATCCCTACAAGTAGCTGATAGTACCATAATCTCCACCAAAGAGCAGATAGTTGTTGTTGAAAACAAGTCCCTAGTTGAGAGGGAACTTGGGCAAGTCTTTGGTTAAGAGGGAGCTAGGGTATATTCCTTTTATATGAATGAGAATATCCTCCCTAGTTAAGAGGAAGAGATAGACACATCATTGTTGTCTTCATTTTATGAAGAAAGAATGGAGGATTGGGTAAGCATTTGAGATTGATTCTGGTACTCTTTGAGGATGTGGTAGGGAATCCAATAGGAAAGAGTAGTCAAAGAGAAAATTCCTTGAGGATGTGTTATTCCAATATAGGAATGGTCCTAAAAGTACATACCTTTTGAACATCCAGATGGGGTATGTGCCTTGAGAGACAATGATGAAAGCTTTTTATTAGACATTATCTCACCAACATTGCGCTCTGATCTTGTGGAGAGATATGGTTGTTAGTCAAGGCCTTGTTATGTGACAATGTTGGTTGATATGATGAGATGCATTGGTATAAGGTGATAAGATATCATATGAGATGACTTACCAATCTGACTCTTCTTATGAGAATTATTTAGTATGAGAATGTCTAAGTACCATGTATGGATTATGAATACCTCCCTAGTTAAGAGGGAGTGTTGAAATGTGTAACTAGGTTTAGTCTTCACAATCTCTATTTTAATCATGCTTTTATGTATTTTATATTAAAGAGAAAAGAAATTTATTATTTTCATTCTTGACGCATGGGTTTCATGCTCAAGACAAATTTATTTATAGGTCAAGAACCCATTAAGTGCTTATAGTTTTGTCATATAAATATGAATTCAAAAGAGTCATTGTCATACATGTAAGACCACTTTGGGCATGTTGTATCTTGTAAAGAAAGTTTTTGTAAATTCAAAAGTGTCATAAAGACCCTCCAAGACCTTGTCAAACAAGTCGACCTACAAGAAGGATCAATTAGGCCTCATGGACTACAAATTTGACCTCCTAAGAAGCCTATCTATAAGAGACATCAACCTCACTTGAAGGAAATCCAATCAACTCACAATAAGTTTGATAAAGAAAGAAAATCTACCTAGAAGAGCGTAGAAAAGGAGGACTAAAAGAAGGAAATAAATGAAGTCTTTGAAAAAAAAATTAGACTACCATCTCCACACACGTGCAACGATTAGGGCTATATCATTACAACTATATCGAATTGTATCTAAAGGACCTGAGTTAAGGCACCAAAAGTTCTACTTTTCAAGTTGAGTTCCAAATAAGTAAGAACCAAGTCAACGAAGGAGAAGGAAGGAAGAAATCACAATCTTTTCTACCTGTGAAAGAACCAGGGACTTTGCAGTGGTCGAAATTACAGAAGAAATTTTTGGGATCGAAGTTGTTAGGGAAATGTTTGAGGTCAAAGTTGTTGGAGAAGTTGTTGGGGTCAAAGTTGCTAGGAACGTTGCTAGGGTCGAAGTTGTTGGAGAAGTTTTTGGGATCAAAGTTGTTAAATAAGTTGTTGGAAGTTGTTGACTTGGTCTTGGAGGGGTCTTTGACAAGGGTCTTAGGTCTTGGAATTAGTCATTTAAATTTCTATAAAAAGAGAAGAATTCTTATGTGTTTTCCTCTCAAAAGGAGAGGCTTTGGCCCTGGCTTGCAGCCTACATTTTGTGTCCTCTTGTCTTATTGATATTCATAGTTTGGTAGATATTTGATGATAATAATACTAATAGTAATCAAGTGAAAGAATAAGTTAATCAAGTTAAGTAAAAGTATATCACAAGCAGTTATCAAAGTAAGAGAAATCACCTAATTAATTTTCGCCTTGATTTATCAACATTTATGTCAGGTACTTGGCATCCTAATAAGATCCCCAAACCATGTCAGATCAATATTTTTTCACAAAAATATTTCCTTCATATTATTTAATTGGATGAAAACTTGTTCTTCATGGATTTTGTGTTTCTTCGATATTATTTTTCTAATTCTCAAGATTGGTTTTGTGATCAGATAAATGATTCTGCTTTAGTTGATTCATCTCCATGCAAATATATCGGAGGAAATTTAGGTTTGGAATGCGTATCTTTCATGGATGCACAAATCTATGAAGCATATCATTCTCTTAATCAAGATAAATATCATCATTGACTGAGAAATTCATATATGTTAAGTGATTTTGTGGACAATCAACTCCTAATATTTACCATGAATGTTATGAAGCTAATCATTTTTGTTCTAGCCCAATCAATCCTTTTGAGTAGCATTGATTGCTTGAGCCATTTAGTGGGTAGAACCCCCATGCTGACATGGATACTAGATTTGATTTGACATATCCTTCTAACCTTTTTTCAACAAGTTGTTTTAATTTATTTCCCACATTCAAAAGGCTAGCAATTTCATTTGATTCCCCAAGCTTTCATATTACTAGTCTAATATGGAATTGGATAGAAAGGGAACTGATCGACAATCAAGAATATTGCATGTCATGTTACCAACCTGATCATAACACTGGGTCTAACAACTTCCATTCAAATAATCATTTTCCGACTTGTATACCTGAGATAATTGTTTTATGTCAATTGATCTTGTTTAACCCATTGATCTTTATGATTTATGATTTCATTGTTTAGATACTTGTCAAACAGTTGAGTTACATCAACCTTTGCTAATGGATATGTCAGTTGCTCAAAATCTTGACAAGGTTTCTGAACAAGATCAGGTTATATTTTCCTTGCAATATTCTCCCAATGATTCACATGCACTAATTGAAAGCTCATTCTCTTGAGAGTTTTAAGGTTTTTGAAATGATTTTTAATTTCAGGATCGAATATATGATTGACTAGAAACATCCTACTTAGTAAGTTATTTTGATAATAATAAGTTTCGATATTTCATGTTATTTTATAAGAAAGAAAACAAAAACAAAGGAACATTTAGAAGAATAATTTGAGATTGGTATGACTCTTGTTCTAATCTGAAAGTTAAGGATGCAGGTTGGTTAAGGTTAGTTGTTATGGCACATCTTTATGTCTTGAGTGAAGACCTTCTATCTTTTGTGCAAAGTATGCAAGTTGTTATCTTTATTTTTTAACATTGCTTTATATTAGTTCTAATTGCTCTTATCTTTGTGATTTCAGGTCGGGAACAACTATAGTGGTTTCATTGGAAATTTCATTACACTTAGACCTAATATTCTAGCTGGTTAGGTTAGGAGTAGGTCTAGCTGCATTCTGGTTTCCTTTACACTCATCCTACACTTCCTTTCCTTCAATCTTCCTTTGTTTTTCTTACTTTGTCTCGCGTGTTTCCTTTTAGTTTCCCATTTCCTTTGTTCTTTTGGTCTTGATCTCATGTTTTTTCATGTATTTTCTTTTGTGTATTGTTCAATAAGACTTTACATGAAAATTCTCTTACTTGGTTCAAAAGACAATGTGGCGAAACTTGAAAAGGGAAATTATGACGGAAAAAAACCCATGGCTAATCTATCATCCTCTTCTTTGTCTCGGTTTATATATCTTTTAAAGTCAATGATGTCTAAATGGAAAATATGATCCATTCAAATGGAAAGCCATAAGAAGAATAATGATGCCCACATCTATTTTAGGATGCTCATTCCTTGACTCGGTATGGTAATTCAATGGTGTTTTATCGCTGATCCAATCAAGTAGAGAAGGGAAAAAATAAAAATAATGGCGAGTATATCAATTTCAAAGGTATATATAACTATTTCTAAAGGAACAACCTCCCTTTATCTCAATAATTCACGATCCCTCTTCCACCTTGGCGATAGAAACACTGATAAAATGAAATGTGCATAAAGCATAAAATAAGTAAGGGTTGAACGAAGAGAATGGATTCCTATGCAAAGAGGTGAGGCAAGTCACTTTGTCGAGTATTGAATAGGCCTACTGGTAGTGAAGCGATGCTTGTGTTCCTATGGTGACACTGTCAGGATACTGCACAAGCTCATTGGCAGTAAAGCAACACCAAAAATGAAAACTAAGACTGATCATCCTAAACTCACAACTATATTACCCATCTCCTAAATCAAAATAATTTTGACACAACAAGCTTTATGAATGTGCTAACTGAGAAAGGGAATAAAGGAGACTACATCTATAATTGAGAAAAATGGGGAGCCTACTTGAAAGATTAGACCTTGTGCATAAAGTAAGACCAAAATAGATATGTTGAAGCTCTTCCAGTGTGCCACCAAGTGTTTTGTTGCGATAAAATCCCTCCAAAAGTTTCCCTACACAAGAATTTTGGAGCCTACTTGTGATCCTATGATTTTACGTTCCTTGATTGTTCATAATGTCTTCATGGTCGGTTAATTTTTCCTAGGGTTTTAACTGGCAAAGTCACTTGATTACACATGCTTAACCTTTAATTCATTTGAAACTTCTTTTCAAGTAAGCCTAACATTCAAGATGTACCTTATAAAGTCAAGCATTGCACAATCCTTGCTAATAGTGACTGCACAGTTGTTGAGGAAAGTGACTGTGTAGTTCTCCGTGGATGATGACTTTGTAGTCCCAAGAGATAGTGCTTGTGCAATTCCTAGAGATAAAGACCACACGACCCCTATAAAAAATCAATGCACAACCCTAATTTGATAGTTATCTCACCCTTAATAGTAATTGCATCATCTCCCCAGTGAGCTTTCTCAACTGTAGCTTTTCTGCACTTTGGTTTTCATCTGTGTCGCTTTCACTTTTGCAACTATCATTTTTTGCTTGTTTTCACTTTCACAAGTGTCATTTTGTTCTCTTCACTATAGCATGTGTCACTTTCACTTTCTTTATCTTTTAAAAGTGTCATTTTCATGTTTTCTTATTATCACAGTTATCGCTTTTAATTGTTTTCACTCTTCCATGTGTCGCATTTTAGTGTACCACTAGAGACCACCCTAGTGCATTCTTCTATTGTATAAAATCATATATATCACAAAAATATGCACTAGACACGTTCCTATAGCTTAGCACACTATTTGGTTGCATTCGACACTCCTGTCGTTACTTGTATTCAAAGTGTCACAAAGTGACATTTCAACTGTCACACTTAGAAATAAGTGTCGCTTTGCTATCGTTTCAAGTTATGCATGTCAATTTTGAATTATGTGGAATGTGCTGATGTTATCTAAGTGTCATATTACCATTTTAGGATTTTCTTGCATGCCTGGTTCTCCCTTACCTTATTGATCCCATACTTATCCATTTTGGAGCCTTCACTGTCCTTGCATCTTGCTCAAAATTAAACAAATCTTTCTCTCTCCTAGAAATACACACTACGCTTTCCCAGACCACAACGAAGAATTCCCTATCTCCTGAAACTGTGCACTGCATAGTCCTAGAGAACAATCTCGCTCCATCAACACACTGAGCAACCTTGAAATCTAAGTCATGAATTTAGTTGCCTGACCTTGTCAACTATGGAATTCCTATTCTATCTCTCCCTAGGTTATGCATTTCTTAGTTGCAGTGGGAATTTAAGCCTCTCTATATCACTAACTTTTCCAACTATGTAGTTTCATAAGCCCCCCCAGTCACTACATATTGCGCAATTCTCATGAGCAAGTATACCTCCTTATCTCTCTAAGTTTCTTAACTATGCAATTCTCTTCATCAGTTGAGCCTGCTATTGCACATTCCATATTTCTAGTGAGAAAGGGATCATCTCTGTGTCACTGAAGTCCTACTCCTCCTACTAATTAAGATCCATCATTTTGCAATCCTTTGTCCTTGATTGTTCCCCACTATGCATTACTAGTTCTACTTTACATTGATTCCTCCCCTTAGTCCTTGTGATGCCCAACTGTGCAATCTCTATCTCCTTCAGCTTGGGCACTCCTCATTTTACTGCATCAATCAGCATGTTCTGTACCTTACCTCCTAGACTCCTTCAATGTGTAATAATAATTGTCAACCTCTTGTATTATGTATTGTCAGTTCCAGTGAGTAGTGAGGCATCACTGAGTTCTTACAGCCCTCAACTATGCAATTACCCTTACATGTTGTCACATTTGTATCAACATATTCCATGAGTAATAAGAGGTATAATAGGTGGTTTTTGGACTAATTTTTGCTTTTCATGAGTGGTATCCATCAACAAGTATCATCATCACAACATGACAGGGTAAATGCTTAAGAGAGCTCATCAAGGAGAGGCCATCAAGGAGAGACTACAAGAGAGTACTTGTGAAGGAGAAGAGGAAGAACTATCATGAAGAACACAAAAGGAACCTCTGATCAAGACAAACAAGATGACTTGGAAGGTTTCAACATTCACCTAGATGATTTTGGAGGGTGGAAATGAAGAACAAGCAAATATCTATCATGAAGATGTCAAATTCGAAGCAGCAAGAAGAGAAGCTTGGAAATTCCACACCATCATGAAGTTCCATGTCATCATTGCCAAGCTATGGATTATACAAGTTTCATCACAATGCCATGTGTTTCAATGGGTCTTGTCACGTGATGTGGAGTGTAATTATGTATTTTTAAAAAATGAAAAAATTCAAATGTGTGGATGTCCAAGTGTCACATGTGGAATATGAAAAGTCACATGTGGAATAAAGAGTCACTATAAAAAGTCCAAGAGTATTGCAGAAGTTCAAAAGTCACTTGGAACTCCAATAGTAATGAGGGCAGCTCAAAAGTCATGAGGATATGAAAGGCCATTCCTCTTGTTATAAATACACCCTCATAACTCAAGCAAATGGCTTTTGGAGGCTTAAGATTTGGAGAGTTAGATTTGGCTTCTCTAGCATGGCATGGGAGAGAAGATCATTCTTTGGAGAAGAAAGAAGTTAATTAATGTTCCACTATTGGATCTAGTGTCCCACCATTGTAATTGTGTACTTGGATCTATCACCTCATAATCAAAAGCTCACTAAGCCAACACATTTTCATGCATGTATCATGAATATTGTAAGACAATTCTTTGCATATATGTGGTATATGTACTAAAGAAATTGAACTATTTCATTCGATTTGGTGCTTATATTGTTGAATATGTGTTGTATTTTCTTTAATGATCATTGTGTCTATGTGAACTACTTTTCCAGATATCAAACAAACCTTTCCTTGCTCTTGTGTGCTTCTCTTATGATAGTACTATTACTTTCCTTCTAGAGACTCACTCTTTACTCCCCTCTAGTGAAAGTATCCTTTTACACATTTCAATTGGTGTTTCATAGTGGCAACTTACTTGTTGGTTTCAAAGGTTATGTGCATACTCTATTATGTTATTCATTGCATCTACGGAAATCCTTAGAGTTATGGTGGCTAGGTTGATACTCCGGATGGGGCTCCCACTCCAAACAGTGTGAGGTATAATTGTGACTTCGCATTGGGGAGACCCCCCTAGTTGATAGATTTCTGACACCGTCAGCACATCCTTTTTTTCATATTCTACACATAGATACCTTTCCAATAGTGCAAGAAGCACACCAATCAGAGTCTGTATGCAAAAAAGTTTCCACTCGAAAGTTAACATTTTTGTTTTCACCACCATAATTGGAGAGGATGCCATACTAGCCCTCATTATTCATAGAAATGGAGCTATCCATGTGATTATGATGAAGAAGAATCTAAAATAGTCTATATTATAACTCTGGTTAGGATTTCAGTTGGTTAAATCTAGCCACTATAAAGTTATCAAGATATGTTATAACTAGGTCACCAGGAGGAAAATAGGTTCCATTCTTTTTGAGTGCATTTGTTCCATAGATGAAAAAAAAAATCAAGAGGGATAGGCGATAGAGTGCACAAAGATGATTTATGCATTGTTGTAGCCTACTAGACATAGACCATACTTCTTTGTACTCGCAACCATTTTCTATCTAGGGAAAGAAAGTAGAGTGACCTCATCTTCTAGCTAGGTTTTCTCTCGAAATGGTTCCCCATGTCATTTCTTGTGTCAAATCGTGGTTTGTGAGTTTTTATTTCATTTTTGTCTATTCTCTACATAATTTTAATTTACATGCATACACAAATAATAGTAATTTACAAATCTAGAAATCTAAAGAGAAATTAAACCCTAATAGTGTATGTTGGGCACAGGATCCCCCAAAGGTAGTTTTGGGGCTTAGAGCCCAGATTTTGGTCCAAGTTTTGTAATTCCAATAGGGTTGTCCATCCTTATTTTGATAATGTAATGTCGGCTATAGAAGATCTACCCATGGTCCGTGGACCATGGGATTATATAAATAGATAAAAGCTCTAAGTAGTTAAGGCATCACAGAATGTCTAAGGAATGAAGATGTATGCAAGATAATTCTAAAGTGTAAAGTCTAGTTTTGGGTCGTAGAGTAGGAAGAGGCTCTATAGCTGAGTGTGGAGAGGTCTAGTAGTCCACAACTAAGTGCATGGACCCTTGGAGTTAAGTGCGTAGGGCGAGTCGAGTCTGTAACCATATGAAGTATTAATAAAGAGAAGTTTCTATCAATTTTGTGTATTTATTTCTTATTTATGCATCTTTTATATTGGGTATGAATTTCACTTCTAATGCTTATATGATGTGCAAATGTGTATAATTGTATTGGCTAAGTGAATGCAAGTAAGAATATTTGTTTACGTGAAGATAATTAAGATTTGTCAATAAGATAAGTAAGATACTTAGTCTAAGTCAAGAATTAGTGCAGTTCGCTGCCTTAGCAGCATGAAAGGACTCCAACCCTTGGTTAGGGCTATGCAAAAGCTAATTGTAACCAATTACGAAGGCACTAAAGGTTAGAACAGAGCACGAGGTGACCTGCACGAAGGCAAATCTAGTTGGACTAAACCAACATCACATCCATCTCAAGGGTGCAAACACTTGGTTCCAACATCCCCCCATACTGCTTTGGGTGAGACTTCAGTCCACGCTCTACGGGATGATGTCAAAAGGGCCAGTACTAGAGGGATATGTTTGGCTAAATATCTCTGAACCTGGGTTAGGCCCCCATAAGCCAAAAAATGGTTCTGTTGCCGAGACCGGAATATGCATGAGAGATGTGTGATGTCATATCATTGGAATCCAACTAAGAAAGAAATCGAAGGCTGGTTGGACAGAAGAATTCACGAGTTCATGGTGCAGGAGAACAGAAACCCAAGACTCTTAAAATAAGAGTGGTTAGATAGTTACTTGTATATGGATATCCACGAAATATTTTTCACATCCTTCCCTACTGAGCTATACGAGCGGATCGCAAAGCTAGCAGACAACCAAGGAAGGTGAAAACTTGACAGTCTTATTGTGTGGACCCCAGAGCTAGTGCAAAGGTTGGAAGCATCGGAAGATAAGATCACGTGCATCGTTGATCATTGGCTTGATCATATTATAGGAGGATTTGTTACTAAGTTCGCAGTCGACAAATCAATTATCTACAGTGAGGAAGAGCGACACTTTCTCAAAGGACCGCAAGGTAAGTACGTAAAGTCTTTGAATACTTGGATTAAAATGCTATTATGCAAAAAGTGGGTTATGCAGTTACCTTGATGTTTGAAGCTACACAAAGTGGAAAGGTTTACAAGAATGAAGGAAATAAGGGTCCAGAAAGTAGCCCCTTGATCTCACCTCGATGAAGGGACAAGGAAGAGCTTGCGAAGGTCTCTCTGTGAAATGTTATTCATCTGATAAGGCAAAGAATTTTGTGAATTCCACCTCCACCTACACCACCACTGGCTTTGCAAGAATCACCTCCATGTTCACCTGTACCAACTCCACCACCACCGCGATTCAGTATGGCAACCACAGTGAAGTTGCCTGTGTTCAAAGGTTTGGGAAATGAGGATCCGAACCAATTCTGGTTCATTGTATGGGCTGTATGGGAAGCGCAAGGTGTGACAGATGACCATATAAAGAAAGCGACACTGGTTAGCGCCCTGCAGGGTCACGCGCTGACTTGCTATATTAATTACTCCAACGATAACCGGAATGCAAGAGTTGCAGATATCCAAAAAACTTTAAATAGGGAATTAGCAGGCTGAAGTCTGAAGCGCAATCAATTATGGGATTCAAAGAGATCACGATGCTACCAGGTGAGACTCCTTGGGAGCTGGATCAGAGGCTGAAATGTATGATTCACGAAACCAATATGAATATGACATATGGAAGGCATCACGAGTGGTTTGTAGCTTCGCTACTACCACATTTAAGGAGTGCGCTATCACAACAGAAGATAACAACTTAGGCAAAGGTTTTGGAGATTTCCATGAGGCTTCATGAGACACCGATGCAAGATCCTAACCTAGGAGTTCAGTAGTTCCATGCGTAGCTGAAGAATTTGCGCCTTGAGATACAGAGTCTAAAACAGGATAGGATGGTTCGACCAAAGGTGCGCGAAGAAGTATGGTGCGTGAAATGCAAGAATCAGGGTCATGACAAAGACCACTGCCCAGTTTTTACAAATTACCTTATAGGAGGAGGACCGATGCCTTTAAGGCCAGATGTTCAAGCAGGACCTAGTGCGGCACCTGCTTTGTGGTGTGCTATTTGTTAAATAGCAGGAAAACATGCCACGAACAACTGCCACTTGTTAAAAAAGTATACGCAGAATTCGCAATAGTTTTTCTGCAACTTTTGCAGGTCGATGGGACATGACAAGCGTACTTGCAAAAGCTATGAGCTGATGGATAGAACACCCACCTACAGGGTTCAAGCTGAAACGCAACCCCATGACCAGAATGTAGGAATGGCTTGAATAGGATTTTAGAAGCGCAGATGAGGCCGAGGTGAAGGAGGACCTAGTAGAGGTCACGAACATTTGATTTGCTACAATTGCAGAGGACCACGACACTATGCCCGCGATTGCATGAATCCAATGTGCTCATCATGCAAGTATTGCATGTTGTTTGATCATGAGACAGAAGATTTTCCTACGCTGATAGCTAGGATACATGACAAAGGAGCACTACCAGCTCCCCTGACACAGAACTTGCAAATGGTGAGGTCTAAGCCATGTGAGGAAGAACTGAATGTAAGCATTGCGCTCCGAAGTGGAATCGCGAGAAGAGATGACAAAGGAAAACAACCTAAGGATAGTACATGGGTTCACAAAGCCCCGACGAAAGAAGCTAAGTTTGATTTGGAGTGCGCCAGAGAAACGTTCATGGAAGCTAAGAAGAACTTCATTGATGCCTCCACTTCAGGAAGTAGAGATAAACCAGAGCAGGAAATGGACCCATCCATGTGGACAACTTTCCACGAAACCTGTAGGAAGGTACTGCGTGACAGTAAGGCTGTAAAAGGGTTATAGTAACTCATCAACAGATGCACTAAGACTGCACCAGGAGAACCGCACGTAGTCCGAAAGATCGGAAAGCATAAGACAAGGACATGCTATGAAATGAGACTTACCACGCAGATCAGAGAATATGAGATGGATCAAGTCATTTTGGATTTGGGATCAGATGTGAATGTTCTACCAAACCAGACATGGAAGCGAATGCGGAGACCTACACTGCAATGGTCTCCAATTTAGCTAAGGATGGCGAACCAGCAAAAAATAATACCCATGGGGAAATTACAGGGAATAACTATGGATATTGAGGGAGCGAAAGCGCTGGCAGACTTCGAAGTGATAGAGATTGTTGACAACAACAATCCCTACCCCACACTCTTAGGAATTGATTGGGATACTGATATGAATGGGGTAATTAATCTAAAGAAGTGGAAAATAATTTTTGAGAAGAAATCACTGCGCGTAATTTTACCCCTAAACCCTGCTGAAGGATCGCACTATATGGAATCGGTTCGAGACTATGAGTGCGATGATGATTTGGACTGTATCTATAAGATAACAGCACGAGACCAAGACTGGGTGAATCCCACCAAGGATGGGCAGATTATATGGGAGCACGAGATCTCTTGCACTTCGGATTCTGATGAATAAATACAACGATGGCAGAATAGGTTACATGAAGTAACGACATTGAATTACAATATGATGACCAAGTTGTCGTGCTACGTGTTGATAGAAGTAAGAGATATGCCTACTTATGATGGTCTAAATGAGGTAGATAC
>APFE031155629.1:265309-334683 GCA_000404065.3 Pinus taeda | reverse complement strand
CCCTGGCAACCTGCTTAATGAATAGACTGGCACAAGTTTCTCCACTTAACCGTCTCGAGTGAAGAGAACCCCCCAGAAAATCCAAGTGAGTCTAGCCGACGTCTTCTCCAGGTACAGTGAGATCTTCCCGCCACCATCACCTTAGGAAGAATCCTATAGAATATGGTCACTATGGTTACCAACAGAAACAAATATACCTGGGGGAACAGTCTACGATCTGATACGCACACAAGGGCAGAGTAACAAGCTCAATCCCCTTGAAGGCTCCTTGACATAAACCAATGTTTACCAAAAAGTGACCCTAGGCTCCTCGACAATGGTTAATCCGAGGTTTACCATTTGTAATACGTGAATATCTGGCATCGTTCCCAATGAGGAAGGATTGATTCCCACACTGGTTCGGACACGACCTCGTGCTTCTCCTTTAAGAGGAGCTTTCCCAGAGCATAGATGTAACAATTGGATTTCTCTCCTACCGCAAGACACAACTACTTGTTTGTTTTACTATCTTGGAGAGTTAAGTACTCCCTACTCCAAGACACTAGCCTAAGCTATGTTGGTGAAATAGAGCCCTAGAAATAAAAAAGATTTCTAGATTAATTTTACTTTAAGCATTATTTTTATTGGTTTTTGATTAAGTCAAGAGGTGTGGAAATGAAACTCGTGGTGTGAAGACTCGACTTGAAATCACTAAAAAGATGCACTTAAGATGATCAAACAATCTTTTCTCTTCAATGAATTTCTAGCTAGGAAAGAGTTTGAGAATGCAAATGTGTGTAAACACAAATCTCTCTTAATAAACAAATTTAAAGAAGAATTTTTGTTCCAATGCACTCAAAACGAGACAACTAGTTATTTGCACAAGAATTTCCTTTTTCATCCAAACACTCAAACGCTACCAAAACAAACTTTTTCAAAAGAGATTTTCGTATTTTTATAAAAACACTTAAAACTATAACTAAAGCAAATCTTGAGAAAACTATGAACAAAGCAAATCTTAAGATCTACAAACTATAAAAAAAACTACTTGAAGTAAAATCTTACAAAATATTTTTGTCTTTTCAAGGATGTTTTACTTGGTGATAAGCAAACTAAGGACTAACTTTTCCAGAATCACAAATCAGTAAAAAACAAGCGATCTTTTGTTCTTTTTGTAAAAATGAAATCCAAACTTTTAACACAAGCTTTTCTAAATTTTGGAAAGAGACAACTCAAGATGGATTCCTCAACAAGGGTTGATTTTACAAATGGTCAGACTCACAAGAAGGCAATAAAAACCAGGGTGATCTGAGGCTTCTATGCTTCTAAACTTTGAGCTACTACACGACCAAAATGAAAATCTAAACCGGCAACCAAAATTTCTAGGAATTTCACCTAAAACCCTAACACTAATGAAATTAGACCAAGGAAAGCTTTTGACAAGTCACAAGCAGGTCTGGGCAGAGGATAACAACACCTAAACCAAAATAAAACTAATTAAAAGAGGAAAAGTCAAGTTTTTCAAAAATTTAGCAGGGTCCGCAGGCTCAGAGTTTGCACAGGTGCGTGCCCGCTCTGTGTGCAAAGTAAACATGCATAGAGGTATGCACTGTGATACAAGCACAGGCTGCAGACTTCTCCTAAAGTTATGAAAAGCCAAAAAAACCTAGATCCACTAAATCCACCCAATTCCACACACAACAAGTCAAAAACAGAAACAAAAAGGCAAGTTTCTCAGGTCAAAGTGAAAACAAGGAAAACAATCAAGTCCCCAGCGGAGTCGCCATTTTGTCACGCGGAATGAGTCGAGGTTGCGGACAATATCGACCTTCCTAGTATCTACTGATATCTAGTAACAAGCAAGCCAATCAAAAACTATCTTTCTCTAAATATGCAACTAAAACAAAGGCAAACAAGTGTTTTAGGCCTACCTTGGTTCCAATGCAAGTTTGTGGAAGCCTCGCTCCCTCTCTCCAAATGAGCTTCCTTGAAGTGTAATTCTGTAAACACAAACAAGCAAACCAAATTAAATAGCACCTGAAAAGCCAATATCATAAAGAATATTCATCATAATGATCAAGGAGATTATGAAACAAACCATATAATACAATTTGTTGAGAAAAATGAATCTGATTATATTAATTCAAATGAAGAAGAACTTTACAACCTGTGTCTTGATGTTGTACAAGCTTCTCCCAGGGTCCAACAAGAAGTCTCCTCTACTTTGACAAGTTTTACTCACTTCCCAATGCAACCAAAAGGTATGTGATCTCTCCTCTCAAGTTTAACTAGGAAGTCTCAATTCCATCAGCATTTACCCTCAAAATGTTCAACTTCTAACCTCCTTAGCAACTGACCCAATGCCTTAATTTATAGTGTAATGGAGGGAAGTTACTAGGTCCTACTTCAAAGGGATAAAGCCCTCCTTCAAAGGGATAGCTCCTCCTATCAAGGGATTAGCTCCTTCTCTTTTGGGATGCATGAACCACCTTGGAGTGAACAATCCACATCAAACTTCTTCTAGAAACATCTAGAATTAACCCAAAAGTGAGTTTTTAAGGATAAACTTGTGCCTTTTTTACTTTTACAGGGGTATGCACCCACCCCTTTACAGACAGAGCATGCAGGTACGTAGGTAATATGAACAAAGGGTGCGGGTCCGCAAGTAAAAGTAGGAGAAAGTGCGGAACGAGAGTAATATTGATTTTCAATGTCTTTCTCTCTTTTGCAAAGCTTGACATGAAGAGCTAAGGTCTGAGACTTGCTTAGGAGGATAGTATAAGTGATGATAGACCCATATTGACTGCAAATAATCATGGTGACGATATTTTTGTGTAACACCGTCCTAATCACAAGTCATGGAATTATCTTGCCTTTTCATCATAAAAACGCTCGGTCATGTATCTCTCCTTAAAGTACCTTTGAAATTTCTCCCAAGTTATGTTCTATTCGCTTACTCCTTTTACAATCTTAACTTCTTCCCACCATAGGGTGGCTTTTCCCTATAATTGGAAGATGGCTAACCGTGCTTTAAGATTGTGATCGTATTCATATAGCTAGAAATATTTTTTCATATTAATCAACCACACCTCAGCTGCTTCCTCCTGTTCTCCGTCAAAGTGTGGCAGTTTGGTTTTACAAAATTCCACTTATAGCTATATCCGTTGCCTTTTTGATGTCTGTTGGTCAGAAGCATTATCAGATTGTTCCTCCCTTCCTTCTGACTCTTCAGCTTTTGTGTAGTGATTCTGCTCTTCTGACATTCTTTGTTGCTCAGCACTGGATTCCCTAGCTACTGATTCTGTTTATTGGACAAGATTTTTATAATCCTTTCCTGTTCCATAGTTAATCTTGTGTTGTCCTCCCGTAATCGGACCATTTCTTTTTTCAACTCTTGTACTGTCTCCAAAATTGCCAGATTTGTATTGCACGCCTCCTCCCCAAGTTGTAGCCATAACTCAGGGTTATTCTTATGACCAGTTGCAGGTCCCTGACCCACCACAAACCTGCGTGACACATTGTCTGTTCTTCTGATGCTATCAGTCTTCTGTTTCCTGTACTTAGCATAAGAAAAGTGATAGGAAAAAAAACAAAAGGTCAGCGCATTAACTGTTTCTTTTATTTCTATTTTACTTGAACTACTCAACAGAGATGGAAATAAATTGTATGTACTTTATTTGTCTATCAATTTTCAATTCCTAGAGGCCACAGTTTTTCATAAACTTGGCTCCGATACCACTTGTCACATACCTCCTACGAACACATAAAAATTAAAATTTTTAACTTGGTGACTTATGGCAAGGATTATCATTTCGGATGTTAATACATGATACCACCTTGGGTTACAATTATATAGTTCCGGCAATCGGAAAACTTTCCGATAGTATGATGGTCATTTGCATTAAAGACTCATAGTACCACTATCACTACTAGATTCACCTGCACTTTCCACCTGGCTTAACATTTATTCCCTGCTCTGTCATCGCGGTGTGGCAAGGGCACGAGTACCATTGACTATTGTGCACCTCGAGCTCCTCCAGTCATCAATGGTGAGGATTTTGGTTGGCAGATCCAAGGGCTAAACATTGATCTGAGGGTTTTGCACTCGTTTACTCTGGCGGTATGGTTCATTCTGTTCATTGTTTCTTGGTGCTCGTTCCAGCTCCGCTCTGCCTTCCAGTGTGCCGAAACCGTATGCAACACTGTGTTTACTGCTCAGGGTTTTAGTTCAATTGCCGGGCTATCTAAATTTCAAGTGATTTATGTGATTTGGGTAAGTATTCATCACATTTCCTTTTGCTTCCGTTTCTTATCCTTTCATTGGAAATTCACATTTCATGATTTGTAATAGTTTCCTTTGTTTATTTCTGGAATGAAAGAGGAACGGGCGCAGCCAAGGAATGCTGGCTCGAATCAAGGGATGGTTGAGGCTTCTCAGACTGTCTACCTCCTACATGGATCACCAGGTAAGAATCTATGGTTCTGGTTCAAACTTGTCATGGAGAGTGCAATGTATAAGAGCTGCCATCTCAAGGGTTATGGGCCTTTCTCTTTTTCTTCTATGGTTCCAGTTATGGACGTAGTTCCTAAAGAGCCTGGAGCAGTATTTTTTTGTGGCCTTACTTCATTGTTAAATGGGTTTTGAGGCCGCGGTTGTCCTGGCCTAAGGCTTGGCCACATGGACAGATTTTCTGGCTTGAGTCGCCTTTGACCTAGTTCAGTTGTAATTATGTGAACAATTTCTTGGGTCCATTTGTAAACTGTTGTAAATTATCTAGGGTCGAGCCCCTCTAAGTTATTCTGATTGTTGGTTAAGTTTCTGTTTTACCAGCTCCAGAGTCCTTGTGCCAGGACTAAGTGTTGGTTAATTAATTTATACTTGGACTTAAGCCAAGTCCATAAGGATTTTTGGCATGAATTTTTGAACTAAATTCCTGGGTTTGTATAATTGTTTCCAAATGATAAGTCTAATTGTCGTTTTACATTCTTAGCACTGAAACACTACTCTTTTATTGTAGTTTCGCTCTTATTTTTATCTGGATGTACATAGTTCTATTACGCATGTTCTTATATTTGAAACAGTAAGTCAAGGTATTTAAATGCCAACAAAATTCTATTTAAAAAAATTCGTTTATTCATATGAGCACCTGGGTTCTTCTTTTATGTTGAAAATTCTCTCGGTTTCCCTCAAGCATTGCAACGAGTCATCCTTTTATTTGTCTTTTGGTTGAAATATCTGGCCGCCAAAACCCTCTCAGGGTTTCTTCCTGTACTACTATAGGCTTTCTTCCTATACTACTATAGGGTTTCTTCCTATACTACTATAATAGGAGATCCTCTAGAGAGGCTCGAAACTTCCTTTCCTGTGCAACTCTGTCATGGGGTTGCGTGTTCCAAGAGTTTAATCTAACTTAATTATTGTCTGGCCTAACTTGGTTGATATGAAAGCTGGAAATCTGTGATGATTCTAGGGTTCGAGTATTGACCCAAACTCGCATTCGTTTCAAGTTTTTATTATTTTCTTTTTTTAAGAGCATGGCAACTTTCTTTTTGATTTAAACAAGAATTTTATAAAAGGATAAAATGCTACTTGCGCTTGTTTTCGTTTTCAAGCATTAACTACCTATACTTGTCATTTCGTTGTTCTCAAATGTGCTCTTTTCTTTTCTGTTTGTCAAGTTGTAGTATTAAGAATTCAATTTGCATCATATCACTGTATTCACTATCTTTGAAGTATTTATTTGATTAGTACCACAGGCTTTAACTTATGTTCCTAGATTTCTTATTCAAAATTACTTCTGCACAGCAAATATTCCCTAGTTATTTCCCTTTGCCTTAACAAAAAAGAAAGAGAACTAACTATCATACAGTCCTCTGCTAACCGCAAGAAATAAACCAGAAATCTACATCGCATTTCCGAACTGATCACATAAAGATTCTTTAACAGATTATCTAACAGTTTATCCAGGTGTTTTTCTTTACTTACCTGGTATTTCCCAAGTGGTAAGAACTCCTCAGAGGTTCACCTGGATTCTCCAATGTTTTGTCGTCCACTCGACCATGACATTCATCTTTCAGGACCAGAATCTGCCCCCTACCTCTGTTTCAGGATCACTATCCTCATCAAGAACACACTTAGTGCTTGAATATCTAGTCATCACCAGACTTAGCCTTATCCTCTATTCTGCTTGTCCCTACAACGCAGATTTTGCCTCCCCCCACTTCCTTTTCTCTGGAAGTCGTTCCAGTTAGGGGAGGTAGTTAGGGCTGCAGTCTCAGCAACCGTCTTTTCCCAACTTCCTCCTCCAGAAGTTGCCAGTACTTCCAAGAAAACATTTCTTATATTTAAAAAAAAAAAATAATAACAAGACTATTAAATTTCAAGCAGCTAACAATGTCATATTCAGTTTTGTCTTTTACCACAGTAAAACCAAATATTTACATTTTCCCAGGGCATCACACTTAAGTGATTCATGATTTAAGCAAAAATCCTCCTAAAAATCACATAGATATCTAAATGTTGATGGGTTTGATAATTATCATAGATAATCATCACATTCATAATTACCATTATTAATTATTTTATTTTATTTTCGTCTAGTCAAAATGTAATTTACATGACATTACAACATCTCTACATACAAGGCTAGAGAACAAACAATTAATTTTAAATTTTTATTATTTAATTGGGCCAAGGTGTAAACAATTACACTATTACAACATCTCCCCCAACTTTTATGGGTTTAGATTTAAATTTAAATTAAATATTTTGATTTTGAAATGAGTTATGGTTTTTGGTCAAGTGGTATTGATAAGCCATGGTGTTGGTCCATAATATTGTAACAAAGCTTATTTACAAGTTAATAATATTCATGGTAAAATGGGAGTGAATATCCATCGTCAATAATCTTGTTATATTGTAAGTATTAAGTTTAATTTTAAAATGTTATAAAATTAAATTAAAATAATTATAAAATATGATTATCTTGAAATGAGTTTTGGTTTTGGGCATGTGATATTGATGGAGCATTGATATTGGCCCATAATTTGTAACAAAGCCATTTTCATAATTTAATAATATCTATGATAAACACGGATGTAGTATATTAAATTCTTATTGTGTTATTTTTTATTTATAACATGGTGATATATATTATGAAAATAAAAAAATAAAAATAAAATTACAATATAAAAAATTTGAATTTAAAAAATATTTATATCATACATATAGAGTGTTTCTTTTAAAAGAGAACAGAAGACCAATACATATAGAGTGTTTCTTTTAAAAGAGAACTAAAGACCATTAATTATTTTTAAAAAGCATTAAAATATAAAATGATTGTAGCTGATTTCTCTCAAAAATCAGTTTGATGTCTTCTTTCTCTAGGAAGATTTTGTAAAGATCAATTTGTTTATCTCTGATTACCATGTTTAACAACGTTAGAAGTGATGTATTTCTAATTTCTCCAGATCTGGAAATCATTTAAGGCAGCTCCACTGATCTTAGACTCTGAGAAATATCGTCCGTCATCAAATTCTTTGGAGGCCTCCAACCTCAGAATTTTTTTTTTTTCATGGATCTCGAAACCACTTAAGACAACCTCCACAGATCCAGGAGTCTAAAAAAATCGCCTCCAATCTCAGAATTTCCTTTCTAAATATTCTGAAATATAGAAACCATTTAAAACAGCCTCCACTAATTTCCGGAATCTGAAAAATATTGTGACTCACCAAATTCCAGCTTCAAAATTTCCTCCCTAATGTCCAACCAAGCAGCCTCAAAGAAGTTGGTGATGGACTCCCAGCGAAAGAGGCATAGGTACGTGGTCGAAGAAGACCTGGCAGCGCCTCCACGATGAGTCAGCAATCGTTATCTAGGTGCCATAAAGTCCCTGCATAAAACCACAAACTGGACAATTGACCACCGGAAATAATAAAGACCCAGAAAGCAGAGTGGAGGAGTGTAGCTTAGGACTAGGTGACGATTCGATAGAGAGAGGATGACATTTAAGGATGATAGAGTTGTAAAGGGCAACAAATAAATTTTATGTTATAGGGTTTTAAATTTTATGTTATATGGTTTTAACTAATAAAATAGTGAGCATATACCGCCACAGTTCAATATAGCCTAATAGCATAAAATTTGCGCCTAATAACATAAAATTTGCGGTTATAAAAGGCAACAAATAAATCCTATGCTAAGTGCCACCCTGAAACGCAAATAAAACTGATTATGAAACCCGGGACTTGACGCGACGCACCTTGGTGCAATCTAGTGGATAGTATATGCAAACTTTTACGTGAACCTTGATGACACACCTTGGTGCAATCTAGCGGATTATATATGCGAACTATTATGTGAAGCTTGATGCGTTCAAGATGACTGTAGACCTGAATTTTAACATGGAACTGAAAGGCGGAGCGAAATATAGGAAATCTAGCGGATTATATATGAGAACTATTATGTGAAGCTTGATGCGTTCAAGATGACTGTAGACCTGAATTTTAACATGGAAATGAAAGGAGGAGCGAAATATACGAAATATAGCGGATTATATATAAGAACTACTATGTGAAGCTTGATGCGTTCAACATGACTGTAGACCTGAATTTTAACATGGAATTGAAAGGCGGAGCGAAATATAGGAAGTGGAGAACCCTTGAGAGCAAACTCGAAACTAATTGAAAAAGTGCCCGAGTCCGAAACTCCCCAATCGCCGACCAGACAGTTAAATGAGACACCAGTCAGATCATAACCTTTCACTGAATGTAGAAAAAGGATGAAGACCAAATCAAACACTAGGCCTGACCCGGTATTATGAAAAAAAAAATGAAAAACATAGATGACTGTACCCATCTAAAGACCAAAGGCTCAAACTATAATGACACCGAAATTGAAAGAGTTTACATAGAGGGAGCGGGGAGAGCCAAATATATATCCAACCTCGAATTTACACGACTGGCGAGGAGAGAGCCCTTTGTCTCGATGGTAACCCAGCAGCCGCGCATAAATGAGCATCATGTTCCCACACAGAGTAGTTTTCTAAGCTCCTCCACCCCGCGACCTAAGTAGGAACTTTATATAAACACTGCTCCATGGAAGGGTTGAAAGAGATCATGGAGGTAGGATAGATAAAGGTGCAGTGGAAAGGCCAAGTGTCCCAGAGCGGAGCAGGACTCCATAGTTCGAACCAGGGTCGCATGATGGAACCATAAATGGGGTAAATCCGTCTGCCAGAGATCACAGAAGATAACCAATCTGCCATGAGTTAGGAGCGCCATTGTCGTAGGGACAGAAGGAAATACAGTGTGGGAGGAACCTGCTGCGGTGGAGAATGGTATGGGGGAGGGATCGAAAATTTAAGAGGCTGAAGTGGTGAGGACGAGGACAATACAAATGATCCATGTCAGACATGTGGTATTCATGCAGAGGAATATGGAGGGCTATGTGCAGTTAACCATCGCCGCCAACAGTCGTTTTGAGAGGAGGTCACGCATGGTGAAAGCGAGCAAGAGCGTTTAATGGTGAGTCTAGTGTTGTGTTCCTACCAGAGATGAAATTCGTGGTGGCTAGAAGATCTACATGGAACAATCACCCCGATCCGGGAAAAACTTGTTCTCATACACCTTTAATAAACATCCACTTTTAATAAAAACCCTTCCCTAGAAATTAAAAATGGAGAAGTGCCTTCGCAAAACAATGTTTTGCTTTCAGTGTGAAATCCATATATATATTCAAATACATTTAACGCCGAGGTGAATACAATGTCATGCTCGATTAATCATCCCTCTAAGGTGAATACAATGGCATGCTCCATTAATCATCCCTCTAATTCTTAGGAACATGCATAATCCATATTAGAGAGGAATGGAGATACAAAGTTGTTTCCTTATGTGAATAAATCAATTATTGATATGATATTTACTACGATCGATGTCATTGACGGATGGGTACCCTTTGAAGAATGTGTAATTCCATTAATACAACTAACAATGATACCTAACTTCACACTATTCTGATGGCACACATATGGGCCATGCTACTGCACTTGGATAAAGTTTATCCTAGATGGTTCTATGCTTTCAGTCATGGTCACAACGTAGTTCCTTCTTCGGACTCTTTCCATGATTGTATGGTAACACTTTGCCAAAAGAGTTTCCTTCTTATTGCAGTGTTGTTGACTCCATTGTTTACTTAATGACAATGAAATTAATTTTTTCAGTTTTACAAATTTAATATAGCATGTTTGATTAATTATTTATAATAAAAATTTATTTTAGTTTTATTTTAAGGATTTATTATTACTAATATAATTTGAATATTTTATTAAATTTAAATTTAAATTTAAATAAATTTTATAAATCATTAACCTTTAATTCAAAATTTAATCAAATTAATATTAAAATAATAACTAAAAGGCTATAAAGAAAAACATTTTAAGATTGTTAATGGATTATGATCTTGATTGTTTAGTAATGGTTTTAAGATGTTCTTCACAAATAATGTTAAGGTCATATTAATCGAAATATTATTAGCATAGACCCAATTTAAGCATATATCTCACTGAGCCAAGGGGATCAAACTTCTTCAGGTGCCAATTGTTTTTGAAGTACAAAATAAAATGTGTAATTTTTCATTGTTTAATACATAACTTAAACTTGTAAGTCCAACAAATCTTTGCTTGATTTCGACAAAATACCATATACCTAAAAGAGACCAAACTATGAACAATGAAACCACTTCAAGCATTTTAATCATTAAAGCTTATTATTTTCAACAACTTTATATGATATATACACAATTTTTTTGAAAACAATATATACTAGCATTTGCATGAGATGCTGCAAAGGAAACATTGTAAGTTGGTAGCGCATATGGAAGAAGAGCATAGATGAAAAAAAATGGCATATGTTAGGTGACCTAACTATAGCCAAATTTGAACGAAAAAAGAAATCTTAATGTTAAATGTAATGCAATCAAATAATCTACTCAAAATAGAGGCATGCACAACTTCCCTCCCAAGTGCTCAATCCAAGAGCTTACTTTCATTAGAAATTACACCCCAGACCAGACCTTTCTCTTTCATTGCCTCATGCAAACTGAACCATTCACCCTCACATGGTAATTGTTCTAGATCAAATTTTTGTGCAAGTATTCTCCAACGGTGTTTCCATTTATACATGTCTCCATTAGCTTAATCAAAGGCCTAGTTCTTTTGGTAAGATGTATGGCAGTCCAAATTTCTTGTTCTACAATCAATTCTGATTAAGATGCATCCATAAATTATTCCAATAAAATATTGTTCCCTGGGTACTTGAAAGACAACCCCTCATATTTGCAAATGGCAGTTTAAACATACAGTGTGTCTAAAGCATTCATCAAGCTCCAAGGAGAGAAGCCAAATATGTGTGTCGGAGGGTGAATGGACCAAGTTAATCCTTCTTTATTCTTTGCATCATCAAATACAATACCCTTGAGAGTGTAGTAAAAATCGGGCATAGGTAGCATAGTGTAGTAAAAGGGGGCATGGTCTTCCTTTCTTCCACTTATGAAAAGAACATAGGCCACTTACTGATATTCTGCCCTTAATAAGGGGAAGTCTAGACTAGAATGGATGGTTTGACAAGGATAAAGGACCATGGACAAGGAGGTTATGCTGAATAGTGCTTTAAAAAGTGGTAGAAAAGCTCATATCTCAAAGACCTCAAAGCCCTTCCTCTAATAGTATCATGGGGAATATGGAAGGATAGAGATGTTGAAATCTTTGAAAATAAATATATAGCTCTTTTTCAATGTGTCATCCAAGGTTAGTCAATCTTCTCAAACATCAAATCTTCTTCATCAACCCCTACACAAAAATCTAGAACATGGGGATTGCTTTGATGGATGTAGTCAGGGTATCCCCAAAAAACGAGAGCCAAAGGTGTTCTCTGTCTCAAATTATAAATAACTCTCATTTTATTAGATTTAAAATAGATTTAAGTGAGCATCAAATAACTAGACCAAGCTTATTTCCCTAACAATACCTTTAAAACTAGCAGCCCAGAGTGGCATTTAAAAAATAAAAATGTTAGGTGACTCATTGTTGTTAGATACCATGCCCTAGATCATTTTCTACTAGGTTGGGACACACATGGAAGATCTCAACACCTTCTATTATAGCAACATTACACAAATCCATGCAACATTAAAGTCCAAACAGCATAATGATCTATAGGTGAGAATGCAACAATAAATAGACTGTAAGGGCAGATAAAAGAATTTAGTATTCGAGCAATAAGGGCACATGCATGCATGTATGCACTAGCCATAAATGTAATAGTATAATTTTGTCATTAGATTTTAGGTTAAATATAAAGTGCTAAAGTTAGATGAGGCAGTTCTGCTTTATTTTTCGTAGTCTTTCTAAATTCATTTTTTATCAGTTAGATAGAGTGAAGATCCATATATCTAAGTAATATACCTATTGTTATGAACCCTAGTTACCACTTCTAAGAGAGAGTAGGAGTATGGATCTGCAATAGGGTTAGTTTAAGTTCTTACACAAAATCCTTTCTAGCAATTTTTCTAGTAGATTTTTATTCATCGGTATTGGAAAAACAGTAACACGGGCTTTTGACATTGATCTGTGTTCCAACTTATGTATTCAAAATGTGTATATAGATTATGGTGACATTTAGATTAAAGTTCTGATTACCCTTTAAATTTAGACAGTGTTAATTTCCATTAGAAGAAGAATTTGTTTACAATGAATTAGACAAATTCATAATGGTATCATAGAGGTTTGTCAAAACCTTTTGAAAATCCTTGAATAGATCACAGGATTGCCACCTATGAAAGGGAGTTGTCATGAGGCTCTAGGGGTCAGATGTTATGATCCATGCTTGACAAAAGCACAATGAAGTTGTGATCAGGTTGTCAAGCTCTTTGTTAGGCTACTGATATGTTTTAACTTTTGTTTAGGAAATATTCCAATGCAGCGGTATGGGTATAGTCAATATCACATACAATGACAAGAAATTGAGAAGAGGTGAAGGGTAAAGAGATAGTACCCATTGCATTAAATAGGTCCTGTTCTTTTTGGAAACTTTTTGGCTACGGCATCTCCTCCAAAAAAACTTCTCATTTTTAGGAGGTTATGCAATGACTACAAGTAGAAGGAGACAATACTGGAGACTATTGCAGGTATTGAGTAGAATGTCTGTCCCAAACACCCAAATTCTAAATAAATTTGATTAAAAAACATGTTAGAAAACCCTCAAATAATGGATTGTGTAGAATTTAATGGAGTGAAATTTACAAAAGAATCTTGTAGATAAAGTATATGAGGATGAGTATTAATGTTTATCTATAATGATATCATAAAATTAATATAAACCTCTATTGGCTTCATGGGGCCTGACCAAGGTTTAGCGTTAGTTAGCCAAACAAATCCCTACACTACTAGCCCTTTCGGCATCAACCCACAAAGCACGGACGGAAGTCTCACCCGAAGCAATATGGGGGGATGCTGGAACCAAGTTTCCACACCTTGAGATGGTCGTGATGTCAGTTTATACCCTCTGCCCCCACCTTTGCTTAGGCACGTAGCCTTAGGGTTCTGTTAGTCTATCCTTTCTTCCACCCTTGAGTACCTCCGTGAAGGTGTACGATTGACCTTCACAGAACCTTAACCCATGGTTTGGGTACCTTCACGTAGCTATGACAATGTATTTTATAGGGTCCCATGTTATCTCAAGTGTTTACTTATGTTATTAATCAATCACAGTTAGCGTCGTGCAAACTGATATCCTTACTTGCATTTAATTAACAAATACAATCACATATATTCACGCATCACATAAAAATTGTAAATTAAACCCAAAACACAATATAATCAGATGAATTAACAACAACTAATTGCACAGTAATTGCAGAATACTTCTCTTTATTAATATCGTTGAGTTAATACAGACTCTATTCACCCTGTGCACACAGTTCCAGGGGTTCACGCACTTAGCTGCGGATGTCCACCCTAGGCCTCTACGCATTTAACTACAAAGCCTCTACCTATGGTAAGACCCAAGGACACTTAGAATTCTCTAGCAAGACTCCAATGCTTAACTCCTCACTTCATTCTTCACTACTTAGAGATTAATTATTGAACTCCTTTTTATACAATCCCATGGTCCGCAGACCATGAGTGGATATTTATAGCCAAATTTACACTTTACAAAATAATGGAGGACAACCCTTTATGAATCTTGACACCTTCGCGCTCCGTGACCAAAAAATGTGCAGACTTTACAACTTTATTACAAAATTGTCCCAAAACATGGGCTTTTAGCCCCAAAACTATCCTTAGGAGAACCCATTCCCAATAGGCCCCCAACACAAACATGGTGACTCACCATTGAGTCACTCTATGGGTGCGAATATCTTTGCCTGAAGACCTCCCAATTTGACCTGTATGACGACAACCTCGGCGGTGCACTGTGCGGCCGCCTACTTCACTTCTTCAGCCAACTGCTCAGTCATTGGTCCTGAACTGTCAGCCTGAAGCTTATATTGAGTTGCTTGTAGATTTTCAAGCTTGCCTTCAATGGAGGTCGTGACCGAATAAGATTCGTCCAACCAGGGCTTCAAGCGCACCATCAACACTACCTCTTTGTGTTGCACTGCATCAACTTGTTCCTTCAATGTTTTGGCCTCTTGCAACTTTTCCAGTCTCTGTGTAAGAGCGATGGTGCTTGTTATACCTTTTACTTCATCATAGCACTCCTGCAATTCTCGCGCCTCTGTCTCCAGCTGTTGTACATTGGCATCCTCCTACAGGCTCGTCGCGACCTCAAATGACTATCCAAACAGCCATGTGCAATCTGCTACTGCGCTGTCTACCACCTCTACCACCTCTGTGATAGTGGTTGCGTACTGCTCCTTTACCTTCGGGGGAGTTGAAGGTTGGGCCTTCAACTACAAATCTACAATCGATAGGTTCAGCTCCAGCTGAACCTTAGCCAACTCTATGCGAGCATCGCGGACCCCCGTAGCAAGCTTGTAGACCTGTGCATTTTCCTCCGCATCATTAGGAATGGCCAATTCGGGAACCATTCGCCAGGCTTCCCCCACAGCCTTAATCATCCACATATTTGTGTTAGTATGTTCCACCATGGAAGTGAGAGTGGTGTCTTGTTGCAGGGCCATCTGTTCATTATTAATCTTCTACTCACTGATTACCTGCAAAGCGTGGTGTTCGCAGGCCCACAGCTCCACGATTAGTCCATCTTGAAGTAGGTGGATCACCTCGCTATGGAGCATTTCCAAGTTCAACCCCACTCCCTTGAGGGTGTTAATAGCGGGCCTGTCAACATCATTTTCTATGGTTAGTGCTCCATCTAGTAGCACTATCACTCAGGAGCCCTTCGCACGCAACATCTTGGCAACTTCTGAAGTATTGATAGTGAGGGTGGTGGACACCGTGCTAGCGTGTGATGTGCAGATCTGTAGCCAATGCAAGCTCATCTGGATGGCCCGCAATAGTTTTTATTGCTGCTACTCATACTGTTGCAGGAGCTCCGTGGTGACATCCTATACTATCTCTCCATTGTAACTCAAATCTCCCTATGTGAGGGTGATTGGGTCTAGCAACGCCTTACTGGCCTTGGATTTATTTTGCAGCCCCACTTTTTCTGGTTCTCTTGGACGTTTGATGTAGTACGACTCCGTCTATGGGTCTACTCCATGCTGCTCTGTTTTCTCGTCTATTTCTTCCTCTGTTTCGGGTGAAGGTGACCTCACACATTTGTTAGAGCCGCACTCTATTTCACCTACCTTCTTTTCCATCTGCTGGGCAGCATTGTGCTCTACCTAGGCCTTGTTAGTGGCCTCCTTCTTCCTCTTCTTAGCTAGTTATGCCATCGTGAGCTTGGCCTCCTCCTTTTTGCACTGCGCGGTAGACTTGCTCGACCCCACCGCCAAGTTTGAGGCAATGCACCACTCTGTCAGCCATCGATCAAGACCTGCATCAATCGCGTCGTCTATTGCCAAGTAAGGTAAGTCATATCATGTCTGTTGAGGGTCCTTCCATGCCCTGATCGATACGTGTTGAATGTTTTCCTTGAACTTCGTGTACCGCTGTAATTTAGAAAACACAGTAGGTGACAATCGTGGTTTGCTATTAATAGCCATGCGTATGTTCATTTCCATCAAGATCTTGAAGATCTTGCTATCCTTGATGTGCTAGGCATCCTTGGTCACCCAGAGAAAAGCATACTTCGCTGCTTTTGACCGGTCTGGCGTGACTGAGGGGAATTGACTATTTTCTGGCAGCTCCAAGGCTACTAGCACAATGGACAACAAGAGCCAGGTATAATGGAAGGTCTTGCTAACCTCTTGTGTCTCGTAGCAGTTCGCAAGGAACTCACTGCAGAGATAGCGCACCCAATTAAACTACACTCCTTCGGCGCATTGGGCTGCAATAGCAATGAATGGTGCCGACACTTCATCTGCGTGACACTTCCTGATCATATTTCCTACCAAAATCTGCATGACCACCTTAACTACAAGATCACAAACACTCTAGATGACATAGTCTGGTGGCTTCTTCATGAGCTTGAATTTCTCCTCCATGGCCTCTACAAGGGCCTGCTCACCACCTCTTCCACCAAACATCATGGTCGGAATTTCACCTGTGTAGGGTAGCCGCATGATCCTATGGATAGCCCTGTCGGTGATGGGTATCGGCTCCTCCAACCACAGACACCAATCATGCACCAAGCAAGGCAGCTGCTTGATGACCAATAATGTAATGGAGGTGCGATTGTAGTGCGACACCCATAGCAGGTTGAGCAAACCTGACTTGTCTACTCCCCTAAGCTACTTTTGTGGTTCTAATGCAGTCATGTTGATGGTTATGTGAATAGCATGGTGCATGAGTTATTATGTCACCAAGTGTGGGAACTTTTCATCGTCAGCTAAGTCCCAATCTTCCAGTTTCAATAGAGGAACCTGCCCCAAGCGCGGTCCTTCAAATACAATCTCATCTGGTATCAGAGGAGTGTGCAAGGCGACCTTGCTTTCGTCAATGTCCTTTGGCAACTTGGTCTTGCCCTTGCGCGGAGGGACGTATTCGAGCAACTTAGTGATAGGGTGAGAACCCTCAACTTCAACTTCCTCCACTTCCACCCCAAAATCCTCAGCACCCATCGAGATTTCCTCAATTTCTTCCTCCTCCGACTCCCAGTTAATGGATTTGCCCTTTTCCTATGTGTAGAGCCTGTCCTTCTATGGGTTTCTTCTAGGTGACGTGTGCATCTGTATTTTAGCCTGCTTGTCCTTCTTCTACTTTAAACTATCCTTGGTCGGGGTAGGCTTTGGTCTAGGGATCCATGGTGACTTGGGGACTTCAGCTAGTACTTCTGCAACCTCTAGAGAAGCTCCCTCTACCTCCCTAACAACTTCCGGCACAACCCCTCAACTGTCACTACTTTGGCATCCATGGCTTCGGATCTGAGGATAAAATCACGGATGAAATTGCAGTTGGACTTTGGAACCGATCAAACATGGGTCAGTCAATTAATTCTTTGAAGAATGAGTAGGCCATACATGTCTGAAAGCTCACCAACTCAATTTTCAAAATGCCAAGTGTTTTTTGTTAGGCATCGGCCTGTAATTTATAGGCCATTTTGAATTCAAATATGACTGTTCCCCACACATTCGGCTCATTAATGATGGATTGGTGACAAATTTCCAAGGATCTTTCCCATAAATTTTGTCTTAAACCCCAACCGCCCGCTCCATTTGGCCACATTCTTACCTTCAAATCATGAACAATGACTTTAACGGTCACTTTCCATCTGACTTGTGTGATTTTTCCCTTGGTAGCGTAGCTCTCTTCGTGTTGTCACATACCCTGTGACATTTCCTCGTTCTGCACAATCCTCCAATCGTGCAGTTCCCCCACACGGGAAGTGTAGTTTATAGTCCAGCACCTCCTTTTAGCTGTTTGTAGTGTTAAGACTATGCTACCTCAATATAGCCACCTGGCTGGATCACTAATGTATGGCTTCAATCAACTACCATTCACCTTTCCTCGGAAGGGATCTCTGTTAAATTTAACTAACTGAACTACTCCACCATCGGTAATCTCCTTAATGACATAGGGCCCTAGACAGTGCATTCTAAATTTCCCTAGAAATTTATCGAACTTGCTGTCATATAACAAAACCGGATCATTTACTTTAAAGGTGCGCAAGTTAATGTGTTGATCATGCCATGATTTTTCATGCTGCTTTTGTACTTGTTGGTGAAATCTAGCCAGAAATATTTCTTCCTCAAGCTTAGCAAGCTGTGTGAGCCTCTCTTCCAGGGCTCTATGATCCGCCATACCCTTGAATGTCGCTATGTGCAAACTAGGCACGATGTATTCGATGGGCATCACTGCTTCAATGCCATATACAAGCCTAAAGGGTGTCTGTCCAGTCAACTTTTTGCATGTCGTCTGATAGGCCCACAGTACTGCGGGTATGCGTAGGTCCTAATAACTTCACTAAGTGTTGCAAACCTTGGTCAGTGCATTCTCTAGCTCCTTATTGAATGCTTCCACCATCATATTAGTCTGTGGGTGATAAGGCATGCTTTTTTGGTGATGTACTCGAAATTCCTCTTTCAGCACGTTGATCACTTCATTTAGAAAGTGTGTACCATGATCACTCATCAAAATCTTTGGACACCCAAATCGCGTCAGTACATACTCAAAGAGAAACTTCGCAGTGGTCGCTTCTCTTCAGTCCTTCACACGCTATGCCTCCGCCCATCGAGTCAAATACTTAGTCACGGTGATAATGTATCATGCTCCCATCTTCTTTCCTTGGGACTAAATGGGTCCCATAAAATCTATCACCCATTTCTTGAAAGGTTGTAACATCATCTATGGGTTCAGAGGTAGCTCATCTCTCCACGATGACCCACTAGTCCTTTGACACATATCACATGCCTTGCAGTAAACTTTTGAATCTTGATGGAGGGTTGGCCACCACAACCCTGTGCATAGAATCTTTTGTGCGGCCACTCTTCTTGCATAATGGCCTCCCACAGTGCCCCCATGATGGTACTCAGAAAACCTATTAGTGAAGGAGTATGCTTCCTAGCCACCTACATTATCCAATACCTCATCAACGAACAAAGTTGGGAAAGGATCATGCACACAAGCATCATTTAACTTCCTGAGATCTACGCATATCCTTATTTCATCCTTTTTCTTCTTTTCCTATACCACTATTGGGCTCACCCAATCAGATTCTTCTATGAGCTCAATGATGCCTCCCGCAAGCATCTTATCTTATCCAACTCCAATCAGACCTTCTCCTTATACTTCAAATTGAGATGGTAATGTCTTTTCTTAACCGGCTTCATGTCGGGTTTTAACATGATCTTCATAACACCGAGGTCTCCTATTATTCCCTTTAAATCCATAAGGTTGGTAGGGAACAAATCTTGGTATTCGTGGAGCAATTCAGAGACCTTATCTACCATCACGTCATCCAAGTAATCTCTAATATTCGCGAATTTGGCCTCTGCTTCCATACCAACATTTACCTAACTTGTTTTTAGTGGTGTGGTTATATCAGGATTCTCGATCTGTGGTCCCTTGACCTCACGATGACCCTCGGTTTCAGGGATATTAATATTTTGTGGGTCGTCGCCTTCCTCTTCAGTAGTTGTGTTATAGAATTCCAGCATGTGGCTCAACTCAGTGGTCCAATCGGGTTGAACCAAACCTAAAGGATCTTGTGGTATCCTAAAGATTATTACTTTAACTTCCTATAGCACTTCGTTAGTACAGTCAAACCCGTCTTCAAAGTTGAACGTCATTATGAACCCTTCACATAGAATATCCCATTCACCTGTACCATGGCAGAGCTCTGTCTCGAAGTACCAGTTCATCAGGATGACATCCAAGGTGTGACAGAACAAGTACACCCATTCAGGTTAGGGCTTCACTCCATAGGCCTTAGCCCATTTGGCAAAGTGTGCATGCGGATCATACTTCTTGTCATACTTGTCTGTCATTCATACCTTCGGCTTCCCAAAGTGTGTTCTCATCATCCTCCTACACTCGTTCCAATCATCAAAAATACCCTTATGTGTACCCCACCATCTCGCAGGCATAGAGTGCAGTGCCTAGCCCAAAGCTTGGAAGCGCTACTTCTTTGGTACTTCCCTCTCAAATGCATCCAACAACACATCCACATCATTCAAGCCATCATAAGTGGGCAGATTTCTTACCTCTATCGACACATAGCGTAGCAATCGGGTCATCATGGTATAGCTCAATGTGGTTACTTCATGTACCAGATTCTACCAGCGCTCTAATTCTTCGTCTGAGTCTGAGCTGCAGGAACTCTCGCAATCCCACGTAATTCGTCCATCTGCTATCGGATTCACCCAAACTTGGTCTTGCGTTGTTATCTTATATATGCAGTCTAAATTGTCATCGCTTTCGTAACAACGGACTGGTTCAATATAGTGCGATCCTTCAGCAAGATCTAGGGGTACTACTAGGCAAAGCAATTTATTTTCAAATATCGTATTTCACTTCTTTAGGTTAATTACCCCATTCATGTTAGTAGCCCAATCAATGCCAAGTAGCACATGGTAGGGGTTTTTGTCATCCACAATTTCTATTACTCCAAAATCAGCTAATGCGCTCATGCCTTCAATATCTATAGTTACTCGTTGCAGTCATCCCATGGGGATGATCTTCTGCTAATTTTCCATCCTTAACTGAATCAGAGACCATTGCAGCACGGGTCTCCCCATCTGTTCCCAAGTCTTCTTTGGTAAAATGTTTGTGTTTAACCCTAGATCTAGAATAACCTAATCCATTTCATATTCTCCTATTTGTGCAATTAGTCTCATCTCATGCCATGTCCTAGCTTTATGCTTACCAATCTTCTGTACCATGCACGGTTCACTCGAAGTGTTTCTAGCGCATCTATTTATAAGTTCCTCTAACCCCCTTCACAGTCTTGCTATGTAGGTCTGTAGAAAGGTCGTAAGCATAGAAGGGTCCATTTCCTAAACAGGCTTATCTCGGCCCCTTGAAGTAGAGGCCTCAGTGAAGTTCTTCCTTGCTTCCATGAACATTTTACATGCACCCTCCAAATCAAATTCAGCCTCCTTCTCCAGAGCTTTTCTAACCCATGCTCTATCTTCAGGCTATTTCCCCTTATCATACGCATTAACAAGAACTAATTACACAATAATTACAGAATACTTCTCTTTATTGATATCTTTGAGTTAATATAGACTCTATTTGCCCTATGCACACAACTGCAAGAGTCCGCACACTCAACTCCGAATGTCCACCCTAGGCCTATGTGCACTCAGCTACAGAGCCTCTACCTACGATAAGACCCAAGAACAATTAGACTTCTCTGCCAAAACTCCAATGCTTAACTGCTCAATTCATTCTTCCCTACTTAGAGCTTACTTATTTAGCTCCTTTCTATATAGTCCCATGGTCCACGAACCATGGGTGGATCTTTACAGCTGACTTTACACTTTAAAAAATAAGGGCAGATAACCCTTTATGACTCTTGACACCTTCATGCCCTGTGACCACAAAATGTGGAGACTTTACATGGGCTTTTAGCCCCAAAATTATTCTTCAGGGAACCTGTTCCCAACACCCTCTATATGAGGATTGTTGGATTGTCTTAAATTCAAATGGAATTATGCTATTCAGTGGATTATCAAGGAAACAAGGAAAGAGGAGCTAAGAAGGGTTAAAAAGGGAAGAAAGATAAGTTGGGCTCCTTTAACCAGGGAAAGAAGGACTTGAGCCACATCAAGTGCTTCACGTGTCAAAAGTTTGGGCACTTTTCTTCTAATGTCATCAAAAGAAGGGGAAGGGAAAGCAACAACACCAGAAGCGACTTGTAAGGAGTGCAAAAGAATCAACTCAAGTGGATGAGCTTTCATCCAATTTTGAGATACACTTCTCAATGGTCTCATGCATGCCATTCGACATCATGTTTGATGTCAACTAATATGTGGACAGTGGAGCCTACAAACATACAACCTATAACAAGAGTACCTTTAGTATAACTTGGTGATGATGCCACCCACAACCACAATGGCATATGAAAGCCCTTGTCCTCCACAAAAACAATCAACCAAGAAATAGAACTTTATAAAAAGTGTTGAACGCAACTTGCAACTTGAAAACTTCAATCCTGATTCGATATAAAACATAATGTTTATAAGCACAATGAGTATGGTAGATATTATCTTCCGAGACACTTTCATTTGCAACACTCATTTCTAAATAAAATATCGATCATTGTATGACATTGCCATTGAACAAATAAAATGTTGTTTTCCTCTAAAGATTTCACACATTGTACTTTTGGCCTTATTTGAATATGATTTAAGTTTTTTCCTCAACTTTCAAACTAGGAATTTCAAAAACTTATTCGACTTGTAAAATTATCCCTTGTAGCTTTCTGGATGGCCTCTTTAACTCAACAATAGACATAAGTTTCCTTTGGTATGCCACTTTAGTTCTTGGGAAACTCCTATTTGCATAAATTTAAACCGTGGACTATTGCACCAATAAACGTATCACCTGTAGCTTTCGGGATGCCCTCTTTAACTCAAAAATAGACATTACTTGTCTTTGGTATGCCACTTTAGTTCTTGGGAAACTCATATCCGCAAAAATTTAAACAGTGGACTCTTGCACCAAATTTTGTCTCAGCAAAATTATTTGATGTGTTAAGATCAAGTGGTCATTACTCTACTACCGAGGAGAAATATTTACCACAGATAAAAGAGAGGAAAGAATCAGTAATTTATTTGATCCAATGTATTAAGAGAGAGCCTCAAGAGTAGAAGAGATGTGTGTATATGTCACATGGGGTGTGTTGGTACCATTTCATTGCCATCCTTTTCTTCTAGAAATCCATCATTTGTCTATCATTTTCTCCCATAAACCCCTCATAGTCCATTGAAATTGATTAATCAAAGCATTATAGTTCTTATTTTACATTAAATTTAATTTGTGAATTTTTATGTTAAAAGTTAGAAATTTTCAACAAAATTACAAGATGTCATGACTTCCTGTAATTTGTTTATGATGTGACACGTGGCATAGCAGGAAAATCAATATAGAGGATAGGAACGTGATCTAGGATGTACATACATGGTGAAAGATCTATTCAACAGCGAATATAAAGCTCCTGGATACATGGTCAATGCTAGTCAAACCCAACCTTTTTGGTCACAAAAGTAGCAAAAAGCCAAAGTTACCTAAACTGATTTCATTTTGTTTTGGAAATTAGTTAAGATTAGAAAAAACAAAAATCACCTTTTTTGTAAAAGCAGAAACATTTGCATGATAATGTATGTACATTCCATTATAGACTAGAGGGAAAGTTAGTGAACGGAGGATAGTAGACAAGCAGATTAAAAGACTGCGTATTGTATTTTTCTAGAACGTTGTTCTTGTGTATTGTTTCCAGAACGTTGCTCTTGCATGTAATTTGATTTCCAGAACTTAATTACAGGCATCGTTTCACCATTACAGTTCTTATGCGTTAGTGTTTTCATCACATGAAGTTTCCTAAGTGTGCCATTGAAGCGTGGATGGGCCCTACGTGGAGATTGGTATACTTTTATTTTCATTTCCATAGCGTTTTCAAATCTGAATAGTGTTGAATAACATTTGATGTTATTTTCTTGCCTATGAGTTTATTGATTCCATTAGAAGTTCTTGCAAGTATTATTCATGGTGATAGCTTGAGAATTCGATTGCTAGATTATTTAACAAGATCTTGTAAAAGATTTGATCGACCATTGAATTTTGAAGTATCTCCGTGGACTCTGTTTTCATGCATTTGAGTTTTAGTGTGCTTAAAATAGTTTTTTTGGCTTTCATGAATGCTTAGTGTGTTAGGTGGAAAGAGATTTTGTGAATGATATCCTTGTAAGAGGGTTGAAAACCCAAACTAGTAACACATTGTTTCTTTAGAATAGTTAATTAAATTAGATGGTCTGAGTGTTAAAGTGTGAAAGGTATTTCAATCTCCTGTAAAGGAGTGATGTAGCCTGTCATAGTAGACACTTAGTTAGGTAGATGAGATCCTTTTAGGTCTATATATTTTAGACACGTGCCTCTAAGTTTACCTACCTTGGTTGACATTAAATCTAGTCTAATCTAGCACCCTAGATTAACCACTACATTTTGGCGCCGTTGCCGGTGAGGCACAGTTAGAGGATTTCTAAAAAAAAACAACATATAAAAAAAATTAAAATAAACAAAAAAAAACAAAAAAAAAACATAGATTTGATTTTAATTGTCATTTTAGAAGTCATCTTTGCTTATGCCTAGATCTAGAGATAATAAAGGTAGATTCATAAAAACCCCCCATCCAAAAACTAACCTACCACCAGGAGTAGATCCTTTGGGAAAAATTGAACACACAACACCAGCTGAGAAAGTCACCATACAAAAATTAGAGGATAAACACAAATTAGGGCAAAGACTTACACTTATTGGGAGACAAATCCTATTGGCACACGAATCACAGAAGAAACATCTCCCTGAATCCTCCACAAAAAGAAAAAGTAGAAAAATAACTCAACAATCTCTAGAACAACTTCTCTTTGGAACAAGTGACATTGAACAAGCAATTAAATCCCCAGAGGAATCTATCAAAATGGTTGAGGAAGGTAGATGATCAACAAGAAGACCCACTCCTGAACAACAACAAGATCAAAGAGAGGAGGAAGAGTCAAACTTTAAATTTCCTATTCAAGAACCAAAAGACAATCATAATGAGGAAATAAAAATGAAAAACATACCTCCTTCTGTGTTACCAAACTTTTATGGCATGGCTTCAGAAGATCCAGATTCATTCTTGTTTGAGTTTGACATTGTATGTTGAACATATGGTTACACAGATGATGCCCATAGGCTTAGACTCTTCCCAGCAACATTAAAAGCATCAGCACTAAGATGGTTCATGGGACTTGGTGAACATGCATAACTGATTGGGATGGCATGAGAAGGAATATTCCTAAAGAAATACCAACCTTATTGGTGATCAAAAGATTCTAAAGATGATATCTTTTAGGATGATTAACAAGAGGATTGAAAGTTTAGGGAGGGAACGAGCTTCAATTACAAAAACAAAACATTGATCCATGACTCTTGATCTCATTGAACATATTTTTGATGGGCCGAGAGGAACTAGATGATCTTAATTTGATGGGAAAAGGTGATATTAACCTTACCTTTTGAAGAAATTGCTGATTTATGTGAAAAGTATTCTAGGAGCAAAGCCAAAATTGGAAAAAGAGCCATATCATCCAAAGCCACAAAATCTGCTTCAGGAAGTGTCACAAGGGTTGAAATGGGAAATTTTTTAGAAAAATTCAAAACAGATCTATTAAGTACCTTAGGAACTGAAATTGACACTCTCAAAGCTAAGAAAAGACAAGAACAGGAAGATCAAATAATGGTTGTCTTTTGTCCAAAATGCCAGAAGAAACATGCCTTAAAAGACTGCCCATTGGAAAACATTCAAGTTTGTGTCTTTTGTATTGAAAATCATGATATATTTCATTGCTCTAAAGTCAAGATTTTGCAGAATTGTAATGTGGCAGCCAACACAGATATGGAGAATGTGTATTTCATGGGCGCAAAGAGACCATGGCAACCAAGACCTCCACCTCAAGGTATGTCTCCAAACCATAATTTGCAATTTCCTACACAAGATCAGATGTATGCACAAAATTTGTGGAATGTACCCATGCCATGGCAGCACCAAAATTACCCACAACAACAATGGAGACCATCTCAGCAATACTCTCAACAATATCAACCATATCCTCAACAATACCAAGCATATTCGCAACCCTATCAACAATATCATCATCCATATTCACAATATCCTCAAACATATCAGAAATATCCTCAGCAGCAAGTTTTTTATCAACCACATCCCACTTAACAAGCATTGCCTGCTCCTCCACCAATAAATCCACCACAATTACTACTTCCATCTAACCAACAACCTCCTAGACCTACGCAAATTCCTGCTCAACCTCTACCAAATCCAAATAACAGAGCAGAGAGAGCAGCTTATAAGGTAGATGAGGGACCATCATATCCCACATTACCTTCGCGAAATATCAATTTAAGGTCTGGTAAGGTACTTCAAAAAGAATCTCCAATAGCTGATAAACAAGAGGAAAACGAAGAAAATGAAAATGAAACTCCAACTCAAAGGAAACAAAATGATGACATCAAAAATAAACAAATGACATTGTTGCATCCACCACCTTTTCCAGACAGATTGGTCCAAACAAAACTTCCCATGTCTATACCACAGTTTGATGTTTTAGATGAGCTAAAGAATGTCTATATAAAAATTCCACTACTACAAGCCATAAAAGACATTCCCATATATACTAAAGCCATCAAAGAACTGTGCCTCAAGAAGAAGACCAAGAAAAGAGTTGATACACAAACTATTCATGTTATTGGAAATTTAGCTGGCCTTATGACAAACACCATTTCAATGGAAAAGTATGTTGATCCTGGTATTCCCAGAGTCACTAAAATCATTAACAACATACATATTCCAAACATCTTAATTGACCTTGGGGCCGAAATAAATGTGATGACTCTTGAAACAATGAAAACACTGTAGCTCACAAACTTGCAGCACACAACAATTGCTCTAGAACTCGCTGATAGGTCTAAAGTGATTCCTGAAGGGATTTTGGAGGACATAATTGTTTCACTGGAAGCTTGGGAGTATCCAGTGGACTTTTTAGTTCTTCAGACAAAATCCAATTTAGGAGGACACCCTATCATCCTTGGTAGACCATGGTTAGCAACTGTTGATGCATTCATAGGATGTAGATCGGGTAATATGATCATTTCACGAGGAACTCAAAGAAAACAACTCACTCTTTACCCATCAACGCAATCACCAACAGTAGCACACAATTCATGGCTTGATGATAAATACAATGATAAGGAAGAAGTTCAATATGTTTTCAGCATCAACCAAATCTATGATTTTCAAGAACATAATAATGATGATTTGGTAGAATTGTTCCTTTATCAACTTGATATTTCCGAAGAATTGAGAAATGACCAATACCATGCTGCATATGAACTTTTGGCACAAAATTTTCAGGAAACGTGCACCATTCGTTCCTTGCAAACAACATTTCAGAACATCTTTCCTATTCAATCTATCACAAACACACAAAGCAAGACCATAGAGATTAGTCCAGGAAAAACTTTGAATATTGGCACTCACCTAGACTCATCTCAGGAGGAAAAATTGATACAATTATTGAGAAAATACCAGAAAGCATTTGCTTGGGACTACACAGATATGCATGGAATTCACCCTGAAACATGCACTCAACACATTTATACGGATAGTAATATCAAACCAGTGAGGCAACCGCAGAGATGAGTGAATCCCATGCTTCAGGATATTGTTAGAGAGGAATTACAAAAACTGTTGAAAGTCAATTTTATCTATCCTATCTCTGACAGTCAGTGGGTATCCCCATTGGTCGTAGTGCCCAAGAAAAATGGCAAGTGGAGGATTTGTGTTGATTATAGACAATTGAAGAAAGCAACCCTCAAAGATTATTTCCCACTACCATTTATTGACCAAGTGCTAGACACATTAGTTGGGAAATCATCATTATCTTTTCTTGATGGTTTCAGTGGCTATAACCAGATCAGGATAGCCTTAGAGGACCAGGACAAAACCACTTTTACTTGTCCCTGGGGCACTTATGCCTATAATGTTTTACCATTTGGACTTTGCAATTCTCCAACTACATTTCAAAGAGTTGTATTAGCTATTTTTGCTGATTTAGTTCATGATTGTGTTGAAGTTTACATGGATGATTTTTCAATGTATGGTAATTCATTTGAGCATGCATTAGAGAATCTTGAAAAAGTTTTGAAGAGATGTATTGAAGCTAATCTGTCCCTGAGCAATGAAAAGTGTTTTATGATGTTAAATGAAGGGATAGTATTAGGACACTATATTTCTTCTCAAGGCATTAAAGTTGATCCATCAAAAACCCAAATCATTATCAATTTGTGAATTCTGAAGACTCAAAAAGAGGTAAGAAGTTTTCTTGGGTATGCAAGATATTACAGAAGGTTTATTGAACATTTTAGTAAAATAGCTTTACCTTTGTTTAAGCTTCTAGAAAAAGATACACCTTTCAACTGGAATGAGAATTGTCAGCAAGATTTTGAAACACTCAAAGAAAAGTTATCAACCACACCAGTCTTAAAAGGACCTAACTGGAACCTACCATTTCACATCTTTACAGATGCATCTGATACTGCAGTATGTGCCTCATTAGGCCAAAAAGAGGAGTCTTTCCATTATTCCATCTATTTCATTAGTAAAAATCTAACACCTACAGAATTGAACTACACAGTCACTGAAAAAGAAATGCTTGCAATCATACATGTTGTGAATAAATTCTGACATTATATAACTGGTTATGAGGTTTTTGTACATACTGACCATTCTGCCATTAAGTATTTAATGAATAAACCAATAACTAATGGCAGCGTTACCAGATGGTTGTTATTATTACAGGAATTTAATATCACAGTGTTAGATAGACCAGGTAAGGAGAATCAGGTGGCAGATTTTCTTTCTAGACTGCAAAATCCAGGTGAGGTTGTTCCAGTTGAAGATTCTTTTCCAGATGAAAATTTATTTGCAATTTCAATAGTGAATCCTTGGTATGCTGACTTAGCCAACTATTTGTCCATAGGAAGAACACCTCCATATTTTACTCCAAAGGAAAAGAAGAGGTTGATTAAACAAAGTGCTCGATATTCATGGGTTAATGGAGATTTATTTTACACTGGTTATGATATGATTATTAGACGATGTGTAAGAAATGATGAAATAATTGATATTTTAAAATCTTGCCATGATGAACCATGTGGTGGGAATTTTGCAGCCAAAAGAACAACATTCAAGATTCTCAGTCTTGGATACTACTGGCCATCTATTTTTAAGGATTCCAAGAAGTATGTGAAAAGTTGTGATAGCTATCAAAGAATGGGCAGGCCAACAGCTACAGGTGAAATGCCACTTCAGCCTCAAGTACATTTAGAGCCATTTGAAAAATGGGCTCTAGATTTCATAGGACCCATCAATCCAACTTCCAAAGGCAAAAAGTACATCCTAGTATGTACTGATTACATGACAAAATGGGATGAAGCCAAAGCACTAGTCCGGGCAACTGAACAGACAGTGGTAAACTTCCTTTTTGAAGAAATTTTTGTAAGGTATGGAGTACCAAGAGAGATAGTGATAGATCAAGGTACTCAGTTTACTTCAAAGTTAGTCAAAGACATCACATAAAAATATCAAATCAAGCACACAAAAATTACACCTTACCATCAACAGGCCAATGGCCAGGTGGAATCCACAAATAAAACATTGGAAGGAATTATCACTAGGACCGTAGCAATGAACAGAAAGAATTGGGAAGAGAAGCTCAAAGATGCACTCTGGGCTCATAGAATCATGTGGAAGAACACTAGAGGATTTACACCATATCAGTTGGTGTATGGCAAAGAGGTAATGTTTCCTATTGAATTTCAAATACATACTTATAAGATGGCTGCACATTTAGGAATTGATCTCAATGAAGCCCAAGAAGAGAGAATTCAGCAATTGAACCAGCTAGATGAAATGAGGCAGGAAGCAGAGGAGACAACACTCCTAATGCAGAAACAAAGGAAGCAGTGGCATGACGTACACATCAAAAGAAACAATTCAAAGCAGAAGACCGGGCTTTACTCTTTGACTCTAAATTCAGAGATCATAAAGCCAAATTTACCACACATTGGATGGGCCCATATGAAATAGTTCAAGTTTATGAAAATGGATCAGTCAAGCTTACTACCATTGATGAAGAAGGCAACCCCTTTCTTGTCAATGGCCATAGGTTGAAACTCTATCATAAGCCCATCAGCAAGGAGGATTTTCTTCAAACTGTATCTCAACAAAGCGAGGTTCAGATATTGCAGCCTTCAGCTGTGATATCTCTACCTTAGTTCATTTCATTTCATTTAAAAAAAGAAAAAAATAATAATAATAATAATAAAAGAACAAAAAAACAAAACATCACAAACAAAATAAAATAATAATAATAATACTAATAATGGTTTAGATGTGAAAACCGGACTCTGGCACACTCTAACCCAGAATTCTTACTTGAAAAGCAATCCTTTGGCTGGTAAGAATTCCTTGTTCTGTTTGTTTCCTGTTTGGTTTATCGCTTCAATAATGACTTGAGGACAAGTCAAAGATTTAGTGGGGGAGAAAGCATCAGCATTTTGTTTTCCTTATCTCATCTCCTCATTTGTAAATCTTCAAAGAATTTGTTTTAGTACTTTAGTATTTCAATAAAGGAGTTGTTTTTGTTTTTGTTCTAATCAGAGGGACTTGTTCAAGCAATATGCAGTTGGACCTGTTCAGAAGACTATGTTACCAGTACCAATATTAGAGGGACCTGTTCAACAAATATCAAAGGGACCTGTTAAAGACTGCATTCAAAATACATCAGGATACTTCAACAAAGCTTCAATAGAGTTTCAAAGGTTTCTTATCATCAAGGCTACTTCAACAAAGTTTCAACAGAGTTTCAAAGTTTGCTTATCATCAAGGCTACATCAACACCAAGGATCAAGGAAGCTGCACAAACATAGTTCTTTAGATTTCAAAGAAGCTGCACAAACATAATTCTTCAGATTTCAGAGGGACCTATTATATCCAATTTCATCTCAAAAGGGACCTATTATGGACAATGAAGATTAGTCATATTTGGACAATGAAGATCAGTCCTACCTGTGCATGCCAACTCAACTTTTGGTCAACCAACAAGTGTAATGTATTGTTGTAATTTTTATTTTTAACATTTAAAATTCTTGAATTATTTTAGTGTTAAATATGATGATTATGATTGCTTGTTATCAATTTCAAAAACCCCTATACCCATCACCCTTGTAACATTCCTAATTACTCAACCCTGCTATCATTTCCCATCACACTTTAGCCTATTGCCATATTCCTCCTACGATTTTCAAATCTTTTCCTACACCACCCTTCAAACCTTGTCATTAACTCCTGATTTTTGAATCGGCCATCAAACCCTGTCATCGATCTATCATTTTTCCAATCGGCCAAGTACCAACAAGTAATGGACAAGTGGTGAATCATTGGAGAGACAAGTGTTAAATGATTTCATTCATTTTTTTTGAATATTGGAGCTATAAAACAATTGTTTGACCCAATTCGACTCATGCAACATCTATCCGTTATCATCACTCCAACACTCCTTATATGTATATGGCATTCTCATGATTGTACCTATGCAAACCAGTACAGCTCCTCTGTCTTTATGATGTGAATGCGCTTCCAACTTTGCATTATCATTATAGTAATTGGGGAAAGGTCAGTTGTTAAGTTTCACTCCATAAAAATCTCAGTTCGTAAAGGGTGTTACCATATTAGTGATTCAAACTCTGAGTTTTCAAAGAAGGCCCTGACAGCAGACACTACAAAGGGAGAGCATAGAAAATAGGCTTACCACGAGTTTCTACCTCTGCCCATAATCTGAGGACATTAATCAGATCGTTGCCCAAGAAATTGAAGAAGGAGACCCCGAGAACCGAGGGCGTTACCAGGTCGGTTAAGTGGAGCGTAGAACAGAGGTAACAAATTGAGAGACCCTTATTGATTTGTTGAGCATAAACAAAAAGGGTTAGAACAGGAATTTATTTTTCAAAATGACCAATAGAGCATAGCCTGAAACATTTGATAGTTCACAATATCATGATGACTGTATTACGATTTTAAGGGAAAAGCAATGGTTATCTTTTCTAGAGAAATTTAATGGGAATAATGAAGAAGTGACCAAGCAGTTTGCATTCACATTCAATGGAGAGAAAGCATTAATAGGAAACTTCTCTTTTAGTATTTCATAGGATACCATAGCACAAACATTGGGAATCAGTCCAGAAGGGGAAAAATATTTCAAAACAAAACAATTTAAGGAAAAATCATGGATTCAGTTTATGTCTAGGTCAAGGGTTTCCTCTGTCAACTGGAAAAAGGGTGTCCCTAGAAGCTGGTTAATGCACCCATGGAATGAAATGGTATATATTATTCAGAAATTTGTTACATGTGAAGGTCGTTACAACATAGTATACCTATATCACATGAAACTCCTGTTGCACTTAAAAGGGCAATGCACCATCAGTCTGCGCTATTTCCTCTTACAGAGTTTGACTAAAATGTCAAAAACTATTCAGAAACAAAAGGGTAATGAAGATAAAAGTTTGTATCATTTCGAGTTGATTAAAATTATAATTGAATTTGAGTTGCAAAGGAGGGGAAAAACATGGAAGGAATTTTTTATTACTAATCAAATTAAAGATGGATAAGATGAACAAGAACAACAAGAGCGCACAGAGTTTATGCTTGATATTGATGAGGAAATCCTTGAGCGCAAATCGAGCAATGTTCCTCCACATAGCAGTAGTGTAAGGACAAGAAGGATGATGCAAGAAACTACCCAAAAAATTGAGCAAGACAAAATCTTCACTATTTATACAAGAAGATCAAGGAGAATACAAAAGAATGAAACACAAGAATATCAACCAGAGTCAAATGCAAATGCACCAATGGACATTGAGAGCAGTGCTCATTCACAGCTAGAACCGGAAGCAGAAATGGAAGTCGAGAGTAACAAGGGACAAGGGAAAGAGCCAACACCTGCAAACAAGAAACAAAGAAGGTTAAAGAAATAGATTGAAAAGTTAAAAGAGGAATTGATGGAGGCAAAAATTCTAGAGAAGGTCATCAAGAAGGAGAATGAAATGTTGAGAGCTCAGAGCAAGAAGACTCAGCAGAAAAATGAGAAACTGAAGGAGCAAATCAAAGAACTTAAGACTGAACAAACCGACATTTGCAAATGGGCAACCAAATGGTATACTCAAAAGAAAGCTCTCAAAGAAAAATACAAGAATATGAAACATGAGCTCCATGTTCAGAAGAATGCCCAAGCTAAGAAAAATATAGATGCATTGCTACAAGCGGCAGAGGCATAAGCAGGAACAGAATATAAAGGGAGCACATCAGGATTAGCATGAGGACATGCCAAATCATTGAGCTTGGGAGAGATGTTGGTACCATTTCATTGCCATCATTTTCTTCTAGAAATCCATCATTTGTCTATCATTTTCTCCCATAAACCCCTCATACTCCATTGAAATTGATTAATCAAAGCATTATAGTTGTTATTTTACATTAAATTTAATTTGTGAATTTTTATGTTAAAAATTAGAAATTTTCAACAAAATTACAAGATGTCATGACTTCCTGTAATTGGTTTATGATGTGACACGTGGCATGGCAGGAAAACCAATATAGAGGATAGGAACGAGATCTAGGATGTACATATATGGTGAAAGATCTATTCAACAGCGAATCTAAAGCTCCTGAATACATGGTCAATGCTTGTCAAACCTAGCCTTTTTGGTCACAAAAGCAACAAAAAGCCAGAGTTACCTAAACTGATTTCATTTTGTTTTGGAAATCAGTTAAGATTAGAAAAAAACAAAATTCACCTTTTTTGTAAAAGCAGAAACATCTGCATGATAATGTATGTACATTCGATTATAGACTAGAGGGAAAGTTAGTGAACGGAGGATAGTAGATAAGCAGATTAAAAGACTGCGTATTGTATTTTTCCAGAACATTGTTCTTGTGTATTTTTTCCAGAACGTTGCTCTTGCATGTAATTTGATTTCCAGAACTTAATTACAGGCATCGTTTCACCATTACAGTGCTTATGCATTAACGTTTTCATCACCTAAAGTTTCCTAAGTGTGTCATTGAAGCGTGGACAGGCCCTACGTGGAGATTGGTATACTTTTATTTTCATTTCCATAGCGTTTTCAAATTTGAATAGTGTTGAATAGTGTTTGATGTTATTTTATTGTCTGTGAGTTTATTGATTCCATTAGAAGTTCTTGCAAGTATTATTCATGGTGATAGCTTGAGAATTCGATTACTAGATTATTTAACAAGATCTTATAAAAGATTTGATCGACCATTGAATTTCGAAGTATCTCTGTGGACTCTATTTTCATGCATTTGAGTTTTAGTGTGCTTAAAATAGTTTTCTTGGTTTTCATCAATGCTTAGTGTGTTAGCTGGAAAGAGATTTTGTGAATGATATCCTTGTAAGAGGGTTGAAAACTCACACTAGTAACAAGTTATTTCTTTAGAATAGATAATTAAATTAGATGATCTGAGTGTTAAAGTGTGAAAGGAAACATATTTCAATCTCCTGTAAAGGAGTGTTGTAGCCTGTCACAATAGACACCTAGTTAGGTAGATGAGATCCTTTTAGGTCTATAGATTTTAGACATGTACCTCTAAGTTTACCTACTTGGTTGACATTAAATCTAGTCTAATATAGCACCCTAGATTAACCACTACAGGGTGTGCATAACACTAACAAAACCAACATAAGATCCATCTTAATCGAAGGTCTATCAAGCATCAAGAGGGATGAATCTTTTCAGGTGCAAACTTGGTTTGGAATGAAAAACTTGAAAAATGAATTTCACTTCAAGAGATATATCATTTGATCCCTCTCCACACTTGATAAATTCCTGAAGATAATACCAGAGCTCAAAATCAATGCATGCACTTGAGGGAAAATTTCAAACATAACCAGAGAGATTGCTACAATATTACAAACATGTGAACAAGAAAGGCAAGCTATATAAGGATTTCTCTTGGTCCTTAGACCTTTATCAAAGAATTACCTGAATGAATGATTTACAAATGAGGAGTATGCTTTATTTATACACATACTTTAGGGTTTAGGGGATCCCTAAAAGGATGAGTAGGCTGACCTCATCAAATATAGAAAAAAATAATAAAATTGGTATTACCCATATGTAGGCTCAACAAAACCACCAATACATCTAAGAGGAGGTCAGCACATGGTCTCTAATGAAAATCAACCATAATCGAAATGCTAAATTGAATGCTTACCTATTCCCAAAAACAAGGCAACTACTTGGTTGTAGTTGTCCATTAACCAATGTCCACAAATATAGAATGACCAACGAGGGAAATGACCATTGAGCACTCTTGTAACATACTACAATAATGGTTTGTTAATATTTGTCCTCTTTTTCTCTATTTTATAATTGTTCAGCAACAAAGGTCTTTAGAAAATCAAAAAGTTGATACATCAAACGATCAACAAATTCATATTTCAGAAATTAAAAAATAATCAAGTATCCATGTTAAATTATTAATCAATTATTGAACAATGTTACAATATCATGTGCAACAGGTACCAAATTTGAAATGATTCATGACAAAAACATAAACTAGTGCAAGTTAAATTTTCTCGGGAACATCCAGGGAATGTTGGGAATGTCTCAGGAAAAATTAGGAACATCCATAATCCATATTAGAGAGGAATTGAGATACATAGTTGTTTCATTATGTGAATAAATAAATTACTGATATGATATAAACTACGATCGATGTCATTGAAGGATGGGTACCCTTTGAAGAATGTGTAATTCCATTAATACAACTAACAACGATATCTAACTTTACACTATTCTGATGGCACACATATGGGCCATGCAACTGGACTTCGATCAAGTTTATTCTAAATGGTTTTATGCCTTTGGTCCTCGTCATAACATAATTCTTTCTCAGGACTCTTTCCATGATTCTATGGTACCACTTTGCCAAAATAGTACCCTTCTTATTGCAGTGTTGTTGACTATATTGTTTACTTAATGAGAATGAAATTAATTTTTTCAGTTTTACAAATTTATCATAACATGTTATGATTAATTATTTATAATAAAAATTTATTTTAGTTTTAATTTTAGGGATTTTTAATTACTAATAGAATTCGAATAATTATTAAATATTAAAATTAAATTTAAAAAAAATTATATAAATCATTAACATTTAATTCAAATTTTAATCAAATTAATATTAAAATCATAATTAAAAGGCTATAAAAAGAACATTTTAAGATTGATAATGGATTATGAGCTTGACCGGTTAGTAATGGTTTTAAGATGTTCTTCACAAATAATGTTAAGGTCATATCAATCAAAATATTATTAGCATAGATCCAACTTAAGCACATATGTAATTGAGCCAAGGGGATCAAATTTCTTGAGGTGCAGATTTTTTTTGAAGTACAAAATAAAATGTGTAATTTTTCATTGTTTAATACATAACTTAAACTTGTAAGTCCAAAAAATATTTGCTAGATTTCGACAAAATATCATATACCTAAAAAAGACCAAACTATAAACAATGAAACTAGTTCAAACATTTTAATCATTAAAACTTATTATTTTCAACAGCTTTATATGATATATACACAATTATTTTAAAACAATATATACTAGCATTTGCACGAGATGCTACAAAGGAAACGTTGTAAATCATTAGCGCATATGGAAGAAGAGCATAGATTAAAAAAATGTCAGATGTTAGACGATCTAACTATAGCCAAATTTGAATGAAAAAAGAAATATTCATGTTAAATATAATACAATCAAACAATCTACTCATAATAGAGGCATGCACAACTTCCTTCCCATGTGCTCAATCCAAGAGCTTACTTTCATTAAAAATTGCATCCCATAATGGACCTTTCTCTTTCATTGGCTCATGCAGACTGAACCCTTCACCCTCATATGGTAATGGTTCTAGATCACATTTTTGTGCAAGTATTCTTCAATGGCGTTTCCATTTATACACGTCTCCATTACCATAATCAAAGGCCTAGTTCTTTTGGTAAGATCCGCGGCAGTCCAAATTTCTTGTTCTACAATCAATTCTGATTAAGATGCCTCCATAAATTATTCCGATGAAAGATTTTTCCCTAGGTACTTGAAAGACAACCCCTCAAGTTTTCAAATGGCAGTGTAAACACATAGTGTGTCGAAAACATTCATCAAGCTCCAAGGAGAGAAGCCAAATATGTGTGTCATAGTGTGAATGGACCAGGTTAATCCTTCTTTATTCTTTGCAACATCAAATGCAATATCCTTGAGAGTGTTGTAAAAAGCAGGCATAGGTAGACTGTAGTAAAAGGGGGCATGGTCTTCCTTTCTTTCTTCCACTTCTAAATAGAACATAGGCCCCTTACTGATATTATGTCCTTAATAAAGGGAAGACTGGACTGAAATGGATGGTTTGACAAGAATAAAGGACTGTCGACAAGGAGGTTATGGTAAAGAGTGCTCTAAAAAGTGGTAGCAAAATTCAGATCTCAAGGACCTCAAACGCCTTCCCCTAATAGTATCATGGGGAATCTAGAAGAATAGAAATGTTGAAATCTTTGAAAACAAATATATAAGTCTTTTTCAATCTGCCTTCCAAAGTCAGTCAATCTTCTCAAAGTTCAAATATTTGTCATCAACACCTACACAAAAATCTAGAACATGGGGATTACATTGATGGATGTAGTCAAGCTACCCCCAAAAAAGGGGAGCCAAAGGTGTTCTCTATATCGAATTATCAATAACTCTCGCTGTATTATATTTAAAATAGATTTAGGTGAGGATAAGATACCTACACCAAGCTTATTTCCCTAACAATACTCTTAAAAATAGCAGCCCACAATGGCATTTAAAAATACAAGTGTTCGGTGATTCATTGTTGTTAGACAGTGTACCCCAAATCATTTTCTACTAGGTTGGGGCACACATGGAAGATCTGAGCACCTTCTATTACAACAACATTACATAAATCCATGCAACATTAAATTCCAAACATCATAATGATGTGTAGGTGAGAATGAAACAATAAATAGACTGTAAGGGCACATCACAAATATTAGTATTCCAATAGTAAGGGGACATGCATGCTTGTATGCACCAACCATAAATAAAATAAGATAAGTTTATCGTTAGATTTCAGGTTAAAGATAAAGTGCTCAAGTTAGATCAGGCAGTTCTGTTTTATTTTTCGTAGTCTTTCTAAATTTATTTTTTATTCGTTAGATAGAGTGAAGATACAGATATCTAAGTAATATATCTATTTTTATGAACCCTAGTTGTCACTTATAAGAGAGAGTGAGAGTATGAATCTGTAATAGGGTTTGTTTCAATTCTTACACAAAATCTTTCTAGAAAATTTTCTAGCATATTTTTATTCAGGAATATTGGAATAGTAGTAACAGGGGCTTTTGGCATTGATCTATGTGTTCCAATGTATGTATTCCAAATGTGTTTATAGATTATAGTGAGATTCAGATTACATTTTTGATTAGCCTTTAAATTTAGACAGTGTTGGTTTCCATTAGAAGAAGAATTTATTTACAATGCATTAGACAAATTCATAATGATATGAGAGAGGTTTGCTTAAGCCCTCAAAAAATCCTTCAATTCATAGTAGGATTGCTATCTATGAAAGGGAGTTGTCACGAGGCTCCAGGGGTTAGATGTTTTGATCCATGCTTGAGAAAAGAATAGTGAAGTTGTGATCAAGTTGCCAAGTTCTTTGTTAGGCTACTGATCTATTTTAACTTTTGTTTAGGCGATATTCCAATGCAATAGTATGGGTATACTGAATCTCACATACAACAAAAAGAAAATGAGAAGAGGTGAAGGGTAAACAGATAGTACCGATTGCATTCAATAGGTCATGTTCTTTTCGGAAACTTTTTGGCTATGACATCTCCTCCAAAAAAAACTTCCAATTTTTAGGAGGATATGGAATGACTTCAAGTAGAAGGAGACAATACTAGAGACTATTACAGGTATTGAGGAGGAAAATAATGTCTCTCCCAAACACCCAAATTCTAAACAAATTTGATAAAAAAACATGCTAGACAACCCTTAAATACTAGATTGTCTAGAATTCAGTGGAGTGACATTTATAGAAGAATCTCGTAGATAAAGTATATGAGGATGATTATTAATGTTTACCTATAATGATATAATAAAATTAATATAAACACTTTATATGAGGATTGCTGGATTGTCTTAAATTCAAATGGAAGTATGTTATTTAATGGATTATTAGGGAAATAAGAAAAGAGGAACTAAGAAGGGTTAAAAAGGGAAGAAAGAGAAGCCAGGTTCTTGTAATCAATGAAACAATGAATTGAGACAGATCAAGTGCTTCACGTGTCAAATGTTTGGGAACTTTGCTTCCAATGTCACCAAAATAAGGGGAAGGGAAAGCAACAGTGCCAAAAACCACTTGCAAGGAGTGCAAAAGCATCAGCTCAAGTGGATGAGCTTTCATCCAATATTCAGACACACTTCTCAATGGTCTCATGGATGTCATTTGACGTCATGTCTGATGTCGAATGGTATGTGGATAGTGGAGCCTGCAAACATACAACCTATAACAAGAATACATTTAGCACAAATTGGTGATGATGCCACCCACAACCATAGTGGCATATGAAAACCCTTGTCCTCCACAAAAACAATCAACCAAGAAATACAACTTTATAAAAAATGTTGAATGCAACTTGCAACTTGAAAACTTCAATCCTGATTCGACATAAAACATAATATTTATAAGCTCAATGAGTATGGTAGATATGATCTGCTGAGACACTTTCATTTGCAACAATTATTTATAAATAAAATATGAATCATTGTATGAAATTTCCATTGAATAGAAACAATGTCATTTTCCTATGAAGATTTCACACATTATACTTTTGGCCTTGTTTGAAGATAATTTAAGTTTTTTCCTCAACTATAAAACTAGGACTTTCAAAAACTTATTCGACTTGTAAACTTATCACCTGTGGCTTTCTGGATGCCCTCTTTAACTTGACAATAGAAATAAGTTGCCTTTGGTATGCCACTTTAGTTCTTGGGAAACTTCGATTTGCATAAATTTTAACCGTGGATTGTTGCACCAGTAAAATTATCACCTGTAGCTTTTGGATGTCGTCTTTAACTCATGAATAGACATAACTTGCGTTTGGTATGCCACTTTAGTTCTTGGGAAACTTATATCCGTAGAAATTTAAACCGTTGACTCTTGCACTAAATTTCATCTCAGCAAAATTATTTGATGCATCAAGATCAAGAGGTCATTGCTCTATTACCGAGTAGAAAAATTTACCACATATGGGTAGAGAGGAAAGAGTCAGTGATTTATTTGATCCAATGCAGAAAGAGAGAGCCTCAAGAGTAGAAGATATGTGTGTATATGTCACATGGGGTGTGCATAACACTAACGAAAACAGCATAGATCCATCTTAATCCCAGGTCTATCAAGCATCAAGAGGGATGAATCTTTTTAGGTGAAAACTTTTTTTGGAAATAAAAGCTTGAAAAATGATTTTAACTTCAAGATACATATCATTTTATCCCTCTCCAAACTTGATAAATTCCTGAAGGCAGAGCTCAAAATCAATGCATGCACTTGAAGGAAAATTTCAAGCATAACCAAAGAGATTGCTACAATATTCCAAACACATGAACAGGGAAAGCGAGCTATATAAGGATTTCTATTGGTCCTTAGACCTTTATCAAAGAATGCCCTGAATGAATGATTTACAAATGAGGAGTATGCTTTATTTATACACATACTTTAGGGTTTAGGGATCCCTAAAAGGATGACTAGACTAACCTCGTCAAATATAGAAAAATATAATAAAGTGGATATTACCCATATGTAGGCTCAAAAAAGCCACCAATACATCTAATAGGAGGTCAAGAGATGGCCTCTAATGAAAATTAACCATAATCCAAATCTTAAGCTGAATGCTTACGTATTCCCAAAAACTAGGCAGCTACTTGGTTGTAGTTGTCCATTAACCAGTATCCACAAATATATAATGACCAACGAGGGAAACAACCATCAAGCACTCTTGTAACATAATACAATAATGGGTTGTTAATATTTTTTTCTCTTTTGCTCCATTTTATAATTGTTCAACAACAAAGGTCTTTTGAAAATGAAAAAGTTGATACATTAGACAATCAACAAATACATATTTCATAAATTAAAAAATAATTAGGTATGCCTTTTAAATTATTAATCAATTATTGAACAATGTTACAATCTTGTGTGCAACAGGTATGAAATTTGAAATGAGTCATAATAAGAACATAGACCATTGCATGTGAAATTTTCTAGGGAACATCTAGGGAATGTTGCGAATGTCTCGGGAACAATTGGGGATTGATGGCCACTATCAAGGAACATCTAGGGAACATTCCTTAACAAGAGGGAAAATTTGGGGAATGTTCCCTAGACTACTCTAGATATGGTGGATCATTTGGAATGTGCCCACTATTCTTGATGGTATTCTTCGTAGATTGGGGACATTCTGCTCCAATCCCTAAGTTCCCCTGCAACATATAACACCACAAATAGGTTCCTAGATAGCAATTGACATCAATCTTTGGTTAAAATAACCAAAGGCACATAAACCAGTGCAAAGGAAGGGATATTCCCACAACCCTTAATAGGTTCATTAGAGAAACATTTAAGTAACCTGGCTAAGCTTCAGGAATGATTCTTGGAGTTAGGGAAACCATAGTACCCACATAAATGTCCAGTGGCTGCCTCCCAAAAACCACACATGAATCCACTACATGAGAGGCCCTCTAAATGCACAAACTCAATGTCTGACACAATTATGGAGGAGCCAACTTGACTAAGAGTAGGACCATTCATGCCAGCAAATCAAACTAAAATGTGTTGTTATAGCTTAAGTAAAATCCTTCTTAGATGTCATGTTAACATAACCATAGAAATTCCATTCATGCCAGGAAAGCAAACTAAAATGTGTTGTTATAACTTATGTCAAATCCTCCTTCGATGCCATGTTAACACAACCATAGAAAGTTAGATTTGTGCTGCATTTGATTAGGTATTTAACCTTTTCTACTGAAATTTTGAAAGCAGAAATCACTTGAAAAGGAAGATTTTAATTATTTATGACATCTGCACAAGCATAAATCATTTATACACTTTTGACATATGCAATTATTCTATCCTTTTATGTGAACAGTAATTTTATGCATGCAAAAGTCACAGTAACTTCTAGGTCGTCCTTGAACTGATGTATGACCAAATTGATGTGCCACGCCTAAGGATACTTCTATTTCCTAACGTCATGAGGAATTCTATCTTCTGACCCCTACAAACCCTAACCATACCCTAATTTTCTGTACCAATATCCCCATGATCTCCTACTTTACAAACGATAATTGTCATGCCCTCTACCAACAATGTTGGCTTGAGGGGGCCTCACCAAGGTTCAAAATTAATTAGCTAAAAAATGCCTACACTAATGGCCCTTTCAGCATCAACCCACGGAGCACAGAGCGAAGTCTCACCTGAAGCAGTATAGGGGGATGTTGGAACCAAGTTTCCGCACCTTCAGATGGTTATGATGTCATTTAATTCCCTCTATCCCTGCCTTCATGTAGGTCGCTTCTTTCTAGGGCTTCCAAGACAACCCTCTATTCTAGCCTTCAATACGATCACAAAAGTAGACAATCGACCTTCACGCAGCCCTAACCTGTTACTTAGGTACTTTCGCACTACTAAAGTAGCATGTCGTATAAATTACCCAGTTAGTCTAAGTGACTTGCTTATCTTATCAAACAATTATATGTAAATAGATATTTGTAAATGCGTTCAATTATTCAATGTAGTTGCGGTCATTCGCACATCATATAAGCAAAATAAAGGAAATTCATACATAAAATATCCAGATGTATCAACAGAACAAAGACTAAGAAATTGCAAAATATCTCTCTTTATTAATATTTCCCAACTGTTTACAGGCTCTGTCCACCCTGCGCACACAGCTATAGGGGTCTGCACACTCAGCTGCAGACTTCTACCTTAGGCCTCTGTGCACTCAGCTGCAGAGCCTCTACCTAAACTACAACCCAAGACTTAGACTTCTTACTTCAGATCTATGACCCTCTTACATTATTCATCATTCTATGTCTCTAAAACTACTTAGAGCATAAATCATTTTATAAAATCCCATGGTCCGTGAACCATGGGTACATCTCTTACAATCGAATTTACCTTACAAAACTAAGGGCGGACTACCCTTTATGACACATAACACCTTGGTGCTCCATGACCACAAACTATGAAGTCTTTATAATTATATTACAAAATTTTACTCGAACATGGGCTTTTAGCTCCAAAAGTGCCCTTGGGGGATCCCACTCCCAACAGGCCCCCAACACAAATAGCTTGACTCACCCTCGAGTCACTCGGTAGGCATGGATATCTTTGCGTGAAGCCCATCAAGCTCAACCTGTATGAACGTACCTCGATCATGCACTGAGTTGCCGCCTGCTTCGCATCTTCCACTGTGTTCTCGGTCATTTCTCCTATGTTGTGAGTTTGAAGCTTTTGTTGCATCGCTTGTAGAGTCGCAAGCCTGCCTTCAATATTTCCTTTGACTACGTAAGCTTCCTCTAGCCAAGGCTTTAGTCGCGCCTTCAATACTTCTTCCTTGTGCAACACTGTGTCCACCTGTTCCTTCAGCTGCTTGGCCTCCTACAACTTGGCTAGCCTCTGTGTCAACGTGATGGTTCGCGCTATTGCCTTAAGTTCATCATAGTGCTATTGTAGCTCGTGCACTTTTGTCTCCAGCCTTTGTACATTTGTTTCCTCCTACAAGCTTGTCAGGACCTCAAACGATTACTCAAAAAACTGTGTGCAGTCTGCTATTGCAGTTTCCACCACTGCGACTACCTTTGTAACAGCGGACACCCACTATTCCTTTACCTCTGGTGGTGTTGAAGGTTGGGCCCTCAACTGCAGCTCTATAATATGTAGGTTCAGCTCTATAATCTACAGGTTCAACTCCAAATGAACCCACGCCATCTCAGTCCGAGTGTCACGCACACCTATGGCCAACTTACGGATGCGTACCTCGACTGGCTATTCCTCTGGAATGGCCAACTCTAGGACAATTCTGCATGCCTCCTTAACGACCTGCATGATCTTATTGCTCTGGTTGGTCACCTCGGTCTCAATGGTGATGGACGAATTTCTCTGTAGGATTATATGTTCGTTGTTGATCTGTTGCACTGATCACCTAGAGGGTGTGGTGCTCTCAGGCCCTCATTTCTGCAATTACTCCATCCTACAAGAGGTGGAGTGCTTCGTGTAGAAGCACTTCTAGGTTCAGGGAAACTCCCTCCAAGGTGCTAACAGTGGGCCTATCATCCTCATTGTCCATGGTGAGTGCTCCATCTGGTAGCACTATTGTGTTAGAAGCCTTCGTGTGCAACATATTGACAGCCTCTGAAGTGTCGATGGCCAAGCTAGTAGACACTGTACTAGCCTGCGATGCACAGGTTTGCAACTCCTATAACCCAGTCTGGATAGACCCTAGTATGATCTGCTGTTGCCGTTCAAATTGCTGCAGGGCCTCCGTGGTGACATTTGTGACTGTGTCACTGATACCATATAAGTCACCCTCCATTAATGTGACAGGGCCCAACGAGGCCTTGGTTGCCTTGGATTTCTTTTTGCACCCTCTCTTTTCCAGCTCTCTCGAGTGCTCAATAAAGTCAGACGTCCGGTGAGGGTTCACGTTGTGCTACTTTGTGTCTTCATCTTTAGTATTAGGTGAATTTGACCACGTGCCTTTTTCAGAGCCTCCCTCTGTGCCACCTGTCTATTTTTCTACCTACTTTTCCACCTATTCCGCTTGGGCCTTCTCAGTGGCCTCCTTTTTCCTTTTCTCGACCATCTGCGCCATCCTCAGCTTAGCCTCCTCTATCTTCTTCTAAATGGTAGACTTGCTTCCACCCACCACCATGTCCGTGGTAGTGTGCCACTCCACCGGCCATTGATCAACCATCGAATCAATGGCATCACCTATGGCTAGATACGGCAAGTCATACCACTTCTTCGTAGGGTCCTTTTGCACCCTGATTGATACTCGATGGAAATCAGATTTAAACTCAGCATAGCTCTATAAATTAGCATACACTATGGGTGATAATCATGGCTTTCGATTGATGGCCATCCTGATATTCATTTCCATCAAGATCTAGAAGATCTTGTTGTTCGGAACTCACTACACATTAGTGGTCGCCCACAACGAAGCATACTTCACTGCTTCAGGAAGGTCTGGCATGATCAAAGGAAATTTACTATCCTCTAGTAGTTCCCATGCAACCAACAAAATCAACAGCAAGAGCCATGCGTAGCGGAATGTCTTGCTTTGCTCTTGTGCTTCGCAGTAGCTCGCCAGGAACTCTCTGCAAAGTATTCTGACCAGTTAAACTAGACCCCTTCTATGCACTACTATGCAAGCGCAACGACAGGCGCCGACACCTCGTCGGTACGACACTGCTGCATCACCTTCCCTACAAGGATCTACATTGCTACCATCACAATGGGGTCACAGATGCTAGAGATAACATACTTGCACAGCTTCTTCACCAACTCGAATTTCTCCTTCATTGACTCTATGAGAGCTTGCTCGCTGCCCTTGCCATTGAAGATCATCATTGGATTCTTACATGTATACGACAGGCACGTTACTCGATGAATTTACAAATCTGTGATGGGTATCAACTCCTCCAGCCACAGACACTAATCATGCACCAATCACAACAGTTACTTGATGACCAAAATTGTCACCGACGTGTGGTTATAGTGCAGCAGATAGAGAAGGTTGAGCAATCCTACCTTCTCTACTTCCCTGAGCCACTTTCGCTGCTCCAATGTGGTCATCCCTTTATTTGTGTCTATGATGTGGTGCATCAGCTACTCGGTTGCCACGTGTGGGAACTTTTCGTGGTCCACCAAGTCCCAATCTTCAACCTTCAATATTGGCACTCGTGCCAAATGCAGGCCATTGAAAGAAATTTCATCTGGTAGTAGAGGGGTTTGTAGTGGAATCTTACTCTCATCAATGTCCTTTGGGACCTTGGACATAGGCATGCATGGTGGGAAACACTCCAGCAACCGCGTGATAGGGTCTGCACCCTAGGTTCCAACCTCCTCTACTTCCATTCCCACATCCTCATTGTCCATCAGGATGTCTTTAATATCCTCCTCTTCTGCTTCTAGGTTTATAGCCTCACCTTTCTCCTGTGCAGCGGGCTTTGGAGGGTTTTGCCTTGGCGAGGCGTGCACCAGTATGGTAGACTGCTTGCCCTTCTTGTCCTTCTCGGCTTCTTTGGTTGGGGTTGGCTTTGGTCTCAGCATTCTCGGTGACTTAAGGACCTCTGCCAATACTTTGGCCACTTCCAGAGCAGCTACTTCTACTTCTATGTCCATTTCCTATGTTGGCTCCTCTAATACTTGCTCGGTATTTATAACCTTTGGGGGTGTGGACATGATCTTATGCAAAAATTCCTATGTATCCATCAACAAATTTTAAAATACCCTTGCAGCTATTAGAAGCTCCTATTGCTCATGATTCATATGCGCCTCAGAGCTCAATAACTCAATTCTTGAAATGCCAAGTGTTTCTTGCTGGATAGCCACTTGTAATTTATAGGACATTTAGAATTAAAATCTGACCATTCCACCCAAAATTGGTTCATTAATGTCGGATTAGCGGTATATTTTCAACGATCTAATCCATAAATTTTGTCTTAAATGTGGGTTACCAACTCCATTTGGCCTCACTTCTGCCATCTTTTCCTGAACAGTGACCACAATGGTCACTTTCCGGCCAACTTGCGTGATTTCTCTGTGGGTAGTAGAGCTCCCTCCACACTGTGACAGACCCAATGACTCTTCCTTGCTTTGCACCATCTTCCAATTGCGCATCTCCCCAACCCAGGAAGTGTAGTTTATAGTCCTGTGCCTCCTTTCAGCTGCCTGGAGTGCTAAGACTATGTTGTCATCATCTAGTCACATGGTTGGACCACTGGTGTATGGATTCAAGTGACTGGCATTCACCTCTCTAGGGAAGAGTTCTCCATTCAATTTGACCAACTGTACTGCTCCTCTATCGATAATCTCCTTAACAACATAGGGCCCTAATCAGTGCATCCTAAACTTCCCTGGAAATTTATCATACTTACTGTCATATAGCAAAACCAAGTCATTGACCTTAAATGTGTGTGCTTAATGTGTCGATCATTCCATGCCTTTTCACGTTGCTTTTGGACCTACTGGTGAAATCCAGCCAAAAATCTCTCTTCTTTGAGCTCCTCCAGCTGTGTGAGCCTCTCCTCCAGGGCTTCGCGATTTGTCATACTTGTGAGCACTACTATGTGTAGACTAGCCATGATGTATTCCATAGGGATACTGCTTCAACCCCATAAAAGAGCCTAAAGGGTGTTTTTCTAGTTAACTTCATGCATGTCATTCGATAAGCCCATAATACTGTAGGTATGCATAGGTCCCAATCACTTCGCTTAGCATTACAAACCTTGGTTAGTGCGTTTTCGAGCACTCTTTTGAATGCTTCCACCATCCCGTTAGCCTGTGGGTAATAAGGCATGCTCTTCTAATGGTATATCTGAAATTCCTTCGTCAGCACACTGATCGTCGCATTTAGGAAGTGCGTACCATGCTCACTCATCAAGATCTTTAGACAGCAAAATTGCGTCAGTACATGCTCAAATAGGAACTTCGCGACAGTCGCACCTGTGCAATCCTTCACCAGCTGCGCCTCTGCCCAATGAATCAAATACTCTATCGCCATGATAATTTACCTTGCTACCGTCTTTCCTTGTGGCTGAATAGGTCGCACAAAATCTATTGCCCACTTCTCAACGGGTTGCAATGTCATTTGTGGATTCAAAGGCGTCTCATCCCTCTGCGATGGCCTGCCAGTCATTTGACACACACCACATGCCTTGCAATATGCTTTTGAGTCCTAATGGAGGGTTGGCCACCACAACCCTGTGCGTATAATCTTCTACACGGTCGCTCTCCTTGCATAATGTCCTCCTGTGGTGCGCCCATCAGCGTCCTCGAGGACATTTCTTCTTTCAAACTCAAGTAAATATCATCGCAATATCTCATTAGTACCCATCTTGTATAGTTGCCCAACAATGATAGAGAAATCTATCATGGGCACCACTAATTCCTTATTTTGTTGGATAGTGTATCCCTTTGGAGTAGTTGCTTTTGTTAGGAAATGTAATATATCCTCAAAATGACCAATCGTGATGCACACTGCAAATAGCTGCATGTCAGGTAATCCTTCTTCCAAGTTAGTGGGTTCCTCCAGTATTTTGATGCACGACAGATGATCTGGTCCTGTGTTCAGTCATCCAAGCTTCACGAAAATCTTAAAATCATACTCTTGGAATAATAAGAGCCACTTGCAGATTCTCCCCCCCAACCCAGGGTTATTAACTAGGTTCTTGAATTCAGAATGGTCAGTATACATCTTAAAATGGCCTCTCAACAAGTAGTGCCTATACTTTTGAATAATATTCAGCTTACGAACGTGATAGGATGGTCCAAGCCTTCTCCGCCAACCTGCGTCATTACTTCTCCCAGCGTTATACATGACACATCGACCTGTACATGAAACTCTTTCTTCCAACACGAGAAGACTAGAATCAGCGCCATATTTTCTTTCAATATATCCAAGCTCTTCTTATAGTCATCATTCCAACAGAATGTGACATCCTTCTTCAACCATTTCTCCATAGAAACGGTGATTTGGGCATAGCCTTTAATAAAATTTATGTAATATCCTGTATGTCCCAGGGTAGCGCACAACTGTTTCACACTCCTCGATGCTTCCAAGTTTATTATCACCGTGATCTTTGTAGGGTCTACCATCAACCCTTATCTACAAACCACATGCCCCAACAAGTTCCCAAAAGGAACACAAAACAAGCACTTCATGAGATTGAGCGCAATCTGGTATATATGACATCTTCTTAACAACCTTTGCTAAGATGATATTCTTTTCTTATTGTCCAACAAATGACCACATAAGTAGGTCAGTGCAACTAGAACAACATATAATCTGAATAGTCAAAGATATCTAAGCAACATCGAAGTCTGAGCCAAAGTAGCGTAGGTATCCAACATCAGGTGCAAGCTTACTACATGGCATTTAACCAGTCCAATCATCAAAATATACCTCCAGAAACTTATGAATAAATTCCTTGAATGCAGCAAAAACTACGCGTGAGAAGATCACAGAAACATTATTCAATCCAAACGGCATTAGAGTGTACTGAAAACAACACCACTCAGTTGCGAAGGTTGTCTTGCTCTTGTCCTCCAATGCGATTTTGATCTGGTGGTACCCAGAGAACCCAACAGTGAAGGAATATGCTTGCTGGCCACCTACATTGTCCAACACTTCATCAATGAATGGATTCAGGAAAGGATCATGTACACAAGAATCATTCAGCTTTCTGAGATCCACGCATATCCTTATTTCATCCTTCTGCTTCCTTTCCTGTACCATCAGTGGACTTACCTAATCAGATTCTTCTAGAGGCTCAATGATGCCTGTCGTGAGCATCTTGTCCAACTCTAAGTGGACCTTTTCCTTATATTTCGCATTGAGATGGTAAGGCCTTTGCTTAACTAGCTTCGCGTTGAATTTCAATGTAATCTTCATCATTCCCCAGTCCCCGATTATCCCTTTTAGATCCGTAAACTTGGTAGGGAATAAATCTTGGTATTCGTGGAGCAATTCAGTGATCCAAATAGTCTCCAATCTTCACAAACTTGGGTTCTACCTCCGTACCAATGTTTACTTGTTTTGTTTTCAACGACGCGATTATTTCAGGGTTCTCAATCTGCGGTCCTTGAACCTCGTGGTGACTTTTTGTTTCTGGAATGTTAATCTTCCATGGATCTTCGTCCTCTTTTTCAATAGTTACATTATAACATTCTAGTGTGTGACTCAGCTGAGTAGTCCATTAAGGCTGAATCAGGTCTAAAGGATCATGCGGTATCCTAAAGATTGTTGCTTTCATTTCTTGTAGTGCTTCATCAATACTGTTAAACTCGCCCTTAAAACTGAATGTCATCACGAATCCCTCATGTAGGATATCCCATTCACTTTTGCCATGGTGGAGCTCGATTTCTACATACCACTTCATGAGGACAATATCTAGGGTGTAACAGAACAAGTGCACCCATTTAGGTTGGGGCTTTTCTCCATAAGCTTGGGTCCATTTGGCCAAATGCAGACTCGGATCATCTTGCCGATAATACTTGTCTGTCATTTGCATCTTGGGCTTCCTAAATTGTGTTCTTATCATCCTCCTACATTCGCACCAGTCACCAAAGCTTCCCTTATGCATACCCCACCATCTTACGGGAGTAGTGCTCAAGGCCTAGTCCAACGCCTTGAAGCATTGCTTTTCTAGTACCTCCCTTTCAAATGCATCCAAAAAGATATCTACCTCATTCATACTGTCAAAAGTAAGCATATTTCCTACTTCTGAGGACACACAACGCAACGATAAGGTCATCAAGTTGCAGTTCAACGTATTCACTTCATGTAACCAGTTCTTCCAACCCTCTAACTCTTCATCGGGCTCCGAAGTGGAGGAACTCTCGTGATATCATGTGATGCATCCATCCATGATGGAATTCACCCAATCTCGATCTCGCATCGTTATCTTGTAGATATAGTCTAAATCATCATTGCTCTCATAATCATGAGCTGGTTTCGTATAGCGTGACCCATCAGTAGGATCTAAAGGTACTATTATGCATAGCAATTTCTTCTCAAAGATCATCTTCCGCTTCTTCAGATTGATTACCATGTTCATATTAGTGGCCGAGTCGATTCCTAGGAGCACAGTACAGGGATTGTTGTCATCCACTATCTATATTACTTCAAAATCAACCAGTTCACTCACTCCCTCAATATCCACAGTCACCCACTGCAACCACCCCATGGGGATGATCTTCTACTGATTCACCATCCTTAGCTGAATTGGAGACCATTGCAGTGCATGTCTCCCCATTTGTTCTAAAGTCTCCTTCGATAGGACATTTGCGTCTGAACCCAGGTCCAAAATAACCTAATCCATCTCATACTCTCATATCTGTGCGATTAGTCTCATCTCCTGTCTCGTCCCTATTTTATGCTTGCCAATATTTCGTACTACGTGTGGCTCACCCGACATGGTTCCAACACATCTATTGATGAGCTCTTGTAACCTTTTCACAGCCTTACTATCACGCAATAACTTCATATAGGTTTCTAGGAAATTTGTGAGCATAGAGGGGTCCATCTCTTGTTGAGGCTTATCCTTGCTTCCTGAGGTGGAGGCCTCAGCAAAGCTCTTCTTAGCTTCCATGAAGGTTTCATGTGCGTGCTCCAAATTGAACTCAGCCTCCTTTGTCGAAGCTTTGTGAACCCATGTATTATCTTCTAGTTGTTTCCCTTTGTCATCTTTTGTCGCGATTGAAAGTTTCTGAGCACTATATTTACATTGGGATACTCTTCACGTGGCTCAAACCTCATCATCTGCAGGTTTTGATTTGGCGGAGGTGGTAGCGCCCCTTTGTTATTTATCCCAGCTATTACCATAGGACAGTCTTCCATTTGATGATCAAACACCACGTAATACTTGCACGATGGACGTGTTGGATTAGCTCAATCGTGGGCATAGTGTCTTGGTCCTCCACAATTATAGTAAATCAACTGTCCTCGACCTCTGCCTGGTCCTCGTCCGCCTCGGCCTCGTCCACGCCCCTGAAATCATGTCCACACCATCCATGCGCTCTAGTCAAGGGGTCACATTTCGGTAGGGAATGATGAGCATACTTGAAGGAGCTATGAATTAATGATGAAGATGAAATTATCATACTTTTTCTCCAATAAAAAAGTAAAATTGGAAAAAAAGAACTATCACTATCTCATGCATACGAAAATATTTAAAATAAATATAAACTTGTTGAACTTTTATATACAAATGCATATATTCCTTAACCTTGAATGATTATCAATGCAATATGTTTTCCTCTTTATTTTTCTAAATCTTGTAAAATATTATTAAATTTATTTTTCATTAAAATTGTTTACTTATTTTTTATTTAAAAATTAATTTAATATTATGTAATTTTTTTTAATATAATTTTTTCAATTAGATATAATACAATATTAATTTTTACTAGCAGCCATTTTGTGAGATACCTAAATTCTTAGGATTAAGTTTGGGTTAGTGTATTATAGTGAGTAGTTATTGGAATCTAAGAAACTTGGAAAACTAAATCCATTGTTTACCTATTATATTAATATGTACACTATGTACATCATTCTTTGGTATGATTCTTAATAATACAATTGTGTTGGTTTCTCATTTATGCCCTACAATAGCATTAAAGAACCGTTAATTTTCTCTATTAAATAGGTGAGCTCCTATTTTCTAGGACTTTGATTTTTAAACCTTGACTTGAATATTTTGATAGAAAAAAACTAGGTTGCATTGAATTTGAGATTTATCCTTTCTGACATGGGATAGATCTATGGAGTGTCCAACTTGTAATTGATAAGAAGTCTCGAGAATTCCATTGATTCAAATGTTTGAATTTATGCATTAATTCATTCAATGAAGGTTACATTTATACTTGAAAAATACAGTTAAAACAGCTATAACTAGAAATACCTAATTTATAACTAAATCCCTAACTATACAAAAATCTGGAAGGATTACAGCATTTCCCCCCTTAATCTGAAGGGACATCTGACATACCAAGTAAAGATATAAATTTATCGAACTTTTCACGCCCAATGCTTTAGTAAAGATATTTGCAATTTGTTTTGATGTTAGACAATGTGTCAGATGAATTGTTTTGGCCTCCACATGATGTTGAATAAAATGATACTTGGTGTTGATATGTTTGGTTTGATCATGAAACATTGGATTCTTGGCCAATTGAATTGCAAAAGAGTTGTCAACAAAAAAAGGGGTTGAAGCTTTTTGTTTCTCATGCAAATCTTCAAGTATTTTCCGAAGCCAAATGATTTCCTTAGTGGCTTGATCTCCTGCAACATATTTGGCTTGGATTGTAGAATCAGCAGGAACAGATTGCTTGTGTGATGTACAACTAATGGTTGCTAATCCAAGATTCATCAAATAGCCAAAATTAGAGACTCCATTCTCTTTATCTCCATCAAAATCAGAATCCAAATAACTAGCAGGATGGAAGTTTAAAACTTTGGTATATTTGATGTCGTAAGTTTGGGTTCCTTTTAAATATTTCAGTACTATTTTTGCTAATACCCAATGCCTGTCACAAGGATGATGCATAAATCTAGAAAGTATTCCTACAACAAATGTTATATAAGGATGAGTAATAGATAAATAAATCAAACTTCCAACAAGTTGCCTATACTTTGTTGGATCTTCAAATGATTTTCCTTCTTCTGAAGTAAGTTTCAAATTCTACTCCATTGGTGTAACAATAGGATTATAATCCATCATACTACATATGTTCAATAACTTACCAACATACTTCTTTTGAGAGATGAAAATATGTTGTGGTTTTTGATCAGCTTCAATTCCAAGATAATAATAAAGTAAACCTCAATTTGTCATATCAAAAACCCTTTTCAATTCCTTCTTAATAGATGATATATATTCATCATTGTTTCCCGTGATCATCAAATAATCAACATATACAACTAGATATACAACTAATCTTCCAACTTTCTTAATGAAAAGAGTTGCATCATCTAGGTCAAAATGTTTATAATTTAACTTTAGAAGATGTTCAGTTAGCTTCTCATACCATGCTCGTGGTGCTTGTTTCAAGCCATACAAAGGCTTCATTAGTTTTCAAACCTTTTGTTCTTTCCCTTTAACGGAAAAACCTTCTGGCTGAAACATGTAAATATCTTCTTTCAAATCTCCATTTAAAAATGCAGTTTTGACATCCATATGATGAATTTTCCATTCTTTTTGAGCTGCAATAGGAAACAAAGATCTAATAGTGCCCCATTTAGCTATAGGAGGAAATGCCTCTATATATTCACTACCCTCTTTCTGTGCATATCCCTTCGCTACAAGCCTTGCCTTGTGTTTTTCTAGTGAACCATCAATTTTATGCTTAGTTTTATAAATCCATTTGTAGCCAATAGGTTGGATGCCAACAAAAGGATCCACTAGCCACCATGTGCCATTTTTTATGAGAGCATCATATTCTTTTTGCATTGCATCTTTCCACTGATCATAACTAGTAGCTTCTTCAAAACAAGTAGGTTCACAATCCACAGAAAAGTTAAATTCACAATGAGAATAGTTACCTGACGATCTTCCAGTCTTAAAGTCATCATATTTCTTCGGAAATGTTCAAATACAAGATGATCTTCATGAAGGTTGTGTAGGAAGTTTCTCATCTTCTTCATTTGTCTCAGTTCTTTCCATTTCTATCCTTGTTAACTCTGTTGCTATTTCTATCCTTGTCATGTCAGTAGAAACGCTTGCATCAACCAATTTCTCATCAATAGTAGAATTATCATCATTGAGAGAAGAAAAATCCACAAACTGATCTAATATAAGTATCCCCCCTTCAGGATGTGGAAGTATATTATTTGCTTCATAATAAAACTCTTGAGGCACAATCTTTTCTATCTCATTAAGTTGTCTATCAACAGTGAGGGAATCTTTATCAGATTCAATAAAAATTACATCTCTTGACAAAATAATTTTCTTGTTCTCTTCAAAAAATAATCGGTATGACTTAGAAGTCATAGAATACCCTAAACAAATACATTTTCATCTCTATGCACTCAACTTAGTCCTTTGTTTTTTAGGAATCAAAGCATAACATTGAGAACCAAAAACTTTGAAATGTTTAACAATAGTAAGATGATTATACCATATGTCATATGGAGTTTTGTTGTTAATGATAGAGGATAGGAACTGATTTCTAATATATGCTACATAGAGTGCTGCTTCTCCACAAAACATCAATTTTACATTCTTAAAAAACATCATTGACCTTACCATATTAATCAATGTTTTGTTCATTCATTCTGCAACACCGTTTTGTTGTGGATTATATGGTATTATGGTCTGGTGTTTGATGCCATTCTCTTCCAAGTATTTTTCAAAGACATGTGAAGTATATTCTCCTCCATTATCAGTTCTTATAGTACCAATATTTAGTTGAGCTTCATTTGTAATCAAGAGATGAAATTTTTTAAACACATAAAAAAATTGTGATTTTTACTTAAGTAGATAAACCCAACACATCCTCGAATAATCATCAATAAAAGTTAGTATGTATTTATTGCCATTTGCAGTTGGTACAGGCATAGGTCCACACAAATAAGAGTGTATGAGACTTAATTTTCTTGTAGCTCGAGAAGTAGAATTCTGAAAAGATTGTTTGTGATGCTTGCCCAATATACAAGCATTACATGGGTTCAATTTTCTAGGAACTATTGGAAGTCCTTTAATCCCCTATTGTCTCATAATTCTAATACTTTCATAATTAATATGACCAAGGCGTGCATGCCACAACAAAGAAGATGACAAAGTATCTTTTTTCATAACCAAATAATTTGTGTTCAATGTAACAAACAAAGTACCTTTCAATTTCAACAATTTATCTTCTTCTACACTAGTCATTACAGTTTTATTGTTAGCTTCTCTTCAAATCTCCACTTTACCATAAAATATGTGGATGGAATGTTCGTGTTGTCTTATTTGTACAAGAGATAATAAATTTCTTCAGAACCGAGGAATGTAAAGAACATCATTCAAAGTATAATCAGAAAGTCCAAGAATTTTTAATTGAATAGAACCAATCCTCGATGGTTTGATTTGAGACTTATCAGCAAAATACACTACTCCATCAATATCATCACTAAATTGTTCAAATAAATCTCTTCTAAAGGTCACATGACAAGTGGCACCTGTGTCTAAAATCCAACTGTCATGCCATGAAGAAAAAGAGGTACAAAATATATCTTCCATATGAAAATTACAATAAGCAACAACATAATGTGCATTCTTAGAAGACTGTCCTTTTTCTGGAATTAGATGATCTTTCCTTTCAAGAATTTGTTATTTTCTTTCATTAATTTTCTCTTAGGGAATTCTACAATTTGTAGCTATATGCCCAATTTTACCACATCTAAAGCATTTTACAACTATTTTATCAGGAAAATTTCTTTGTTTATCATTCTGATGTCTATCTCCCTGAATATTTCTACCCGCTGCCTCTATAATTCTTCTTACCTCGACCTTTATTACCCTTAGTATTTATTTGAGATTCTTCTTGAGGCTTTTGGTCTTTTTAAGCAAGACATAGGGTTTTAGTATTAGAATTATGTGATGTTTCTTTCTTGCCCAAAGCCTTCTCTCTTTCTGCAATTTTCCCTAATAATTTATCAAAATCTAAATCTTTTAACTGCCCACTAGCTTGGAGAGATTCCATGTAGTGTGAATAACTAGGGTAAAGAGCTTTTATAAAAGCAGTGAGTTGCAAATCAACTTTAACTCTAGTAGATTCAATTTCATGATTGATGGCTTTAATTTCAGAAGCAAGTTTTAAAGCATCATTATCGTACACTGGCAAATTAAATAACTTCAACAATAATTAAATTATCTCCAATTCAGAATGTGAATCATAAAGTTGTTTTAGTTTGTTATGGCATCATATGATGTTTTATTCTGAGATCTGCTTACCTCTTCTAAGAGAGTAAAGTAGAAATTAAGGTATAGGCTTTTTTATCCTTACCTTGCAAGATTGCTAACTATTTCTCCTCGTCACGCTGATTTTGTGAATTCTCTTCTTTTCCTTCACAGATTCCATCCCACAAATGAGTAAAAATAAGTGTATTTTTAACCTTCCTGAACAATTCTTGTTAATTTTCCTTTCCGAACAAAACAATCCCAATTAAAGATACCAAAGAGTTCATTTTTTTCAGACAATGACAAAATTCTTAAAAAAAAAAAGTTATGATTACAAGAACAAAATTCCTTCAAAAAATTTATATTTCAATCATTAGAAAAAAAAATTTATCAGCAACCCAATGGCTCGATATTAAAAACAGCAAGAGGAGAGTCTACACCAATATTAAAAACTATGAGAGAAGAGTCTCCACTAATATTAAAAAACTACCAGAGAAGAGTCTCTACTAAGCACACCTCTACCAACGTTGCTGACTCCACCAATGTTGCTGCACACACTACCAGGTCACGCCTCTACCAACGTTGCTCACAGTTAAGTATTCAGGGCAGAAAGCACATCTTCTTTGCTGGTTTACAACAATGGAGGATCTTTTACAACAGTGGAGGATCTAGACGTTCTGGTTCAACAGAGTTCGATCTATAAGAAGTCTGGAGAATTCCATTGATTTAAATGTTAGAATCTATGCATTAATTCATTGAATAAAGGTTACATTTATACTTGAAAAATATAACTGAAAAAGTTATAACTAGAAATACCTAATTTATAACTAAATCCCTAACTGTAATCCCAAAGGAAAGATTACAACCGTGATTATTTATAATGTGTTGATGTCTTTATATTAAAAAACGTACGTAGATTTTTAGAGAGGAATTTATACTTGGAATGTCTATTTGATAGGTCAAATTACATTTACAATTTTATTTTTTTACTTTGCCAGGGTGTTTATTCTCATTTAGAAAGCGTGTCTTTTTTCTGTTTTCAACATTTTAAATGCAAAGACAATTATCCATATTTTACTTGTCATAGATTATAAATGGGTGCATTTTCTTTTGAAGCCACCCTTTTTAAAGCTGATTGCAAGTTTTTCGGTTGAAGCCCACACCACATACCATTTTACAAAAATAACGAAGTCTCCCCTCACCATGAGGAAATTACTTGGGTTTCCATCAATCCCGACAGCGCAAAAGGTTTCCATAAATGCTGACAGCGTTCCACGAGCCCATTTAAAGGTGGATAAATACCATGAGGAAATATCTTCCAAAACGTTTCCGTCAATACTGACAGCGTTCCATGAGCACGTTAAAGCGCTTTACATGAGCACTTTTAAGTTTAATTAGGCGAAGGAGTTGTTGGGAAAGTTATGGATGTTTAATTCAGCAAAGATTTTTGTAAATCCAATTTATAGTTGTTAAACTTCAAAATTTTAGTTGTCCTAAAAGTTTTTGATGGTGCTAATCTATTTTACCCAGATTCTGGCCACTTTTGACCATCCAAGCAATTCCTCCACCTGGTTAGAAGACTCCCATTTAAATGTCAAAATTTCCTAAAAGATTAAAAAATCCTACCTTTTTCCAATAAAATAATAAAACTGAAGATGTAATTGTCGCTATCTCATCATAGGAAAAAATTTAAAACAAGCATAAAATTGGTGAGCTTTTATATTCAATTGTACAAATGCATAGATTTAAAACATAAAATTACTTTTAACAATTTCAAATGCATAGATTCCTTAGCCTGGTTGAGTAATTATCAATAAAATATATCTTATTAAAACCATTTTTCATTCAAATCATATATTTTTTTAATTTTGAGTAATACAATTTTCTAAATTAAATATAATATAATACTGATCTATAGTAACTACTAAACTTGGTCATTAAAATATCTAAAACCAAGAAGGGAGTTATCAATTAAGTGTGGGAAAAAAGACGTGTAATATATATATATGAAATCTTTCGTTATATTATTAGCAAGAGCCACTGAAATCACCTACGTGCCCTCTCTTGGAAGTAACAAGCATAGGAGCTTGGCATGTGATCGTGCCCTTTCTTGCAAGTAACAAGCTCTTGAGCTTGGCATATTATTGATCAATCACGTCTATCTATTTTAGAGAAGGGAGAAGGCCATCAAGAGGAACATCAGAAAATTTGTTCATGCATTTTTGATGATAATAGTGGATAATAAAAAGAAATTTATGAATGAATCAACAAATTTAGATAATGGAAGATAACCTCATCCTTGTACATGGTGGACTGAGTTTAACTGCAAAATTGAAGTCGATGTTTAATTACTAATAAGATTCTATTTCTGAAGGATGTATAAATAAGATTGTACTTGCAGGTCACGTTAATTGAATTTCGTCTCTCATCTGTTCTTCTGGACAACAGACAACAGAATAGGACAACAGACTGTCCCACAACGCCACCTCTACCTCTTACCCTGTCATACCAGATACTCATGTCCTGCAAATGGTTTCCATCAACACTGACAGCGTTCAATGAGCAAATTTAAAGGTGATAACTTTTCCACTGAAGGTCAAAATATCTGACAAATCGGAAACTTTTCCAAGTGAGAAGATGGATGGCTGGCTGGCTGAGGGAAGATGCTTTCAATCCTGCGATTAGCAGTAGAGTACATTGATCATCACACCTCTATAGTCAATTCACACGTTTCCTATTCATGAACGTCACCAGCTTCGAAGCTGAAGATTTCAAAATCTCTGGAGCTTTGAATCGAATGGATAATTTCATGAGGCCCTGTACCCTATCTGACCGTCCGTTCAAATCCCTGAATATCTGATAAGACCCTTCATTGTGATAGATCACCCAATAGTGTTACAAACTTCTTCCGAAGATTGCACCAATTCCAAGATTGCGTCATCAAGCCAAATTAAATTAAAAGAAAGCCTGGTTGGTAGGTGGTGTGGTGTATAGAAAGAAGTGAAGCTTGTGTGAGTATGGTGTGGTGTATAGAAAGCGTTGAAGGTTGTGTGAGTGTGGCGATGCATTAGTAAAAGGCTTAGTTTAAGTAAGTGACAATTTAGTTTGTAATGTGAATTTTTTTCTAGAATTTTTAAATTTTTTAAAAGAAATTTCACTGATTTGATTGTGAGAGTGTTTAAACCCTTTTTTAAACTGTAGAAATAAATTCACTTTCATTAAATAATTTATGTAATCAAAATATTGAAACTCGACATAACTTGGAATTTCAATTCTAAACATGCAAATTTATCAAATAAATAATAAAAATATACATGCAACATTCAATATTGTATAGCAGTGTGCCAGCAATGTGGAAAATGTTACAGATAAATATTTGTTTATACAATATCTAAATAAGAAATGTAAGGTTGTCAAATTAATAATAATCATAAACATGCAACATAGTGTGAAAACAATGTGGAAAATATTGAAATACTACATCTATTCCAAGATTATGTCATTAAATAAAAGTAAATTAAAAGGGAGTTACTGTTGTTACATAGTGTGGTGTATAGAAGCATTGAATGCAGCGTGGATATGCATAGGCAAATTAATAATATAGTCAGATTAATAATATTATGAGAATGCAGTAAAAGTCAAACATATACTCTAGTGTGCCAGTAGAGTGTACTTATGTACCTAACATTCTAATTTAGTGTGACAGTAGAGTGTATTTATGTACCTAACATTCTATATGGTAGTTCCTATTTCCGTCTCTATAGCATTATAAATGTTATCTGACATGCGAGGGGAATTTCCACCTCTATAGCATTATAAATGCTATTGACATGCCAGGGGAATAGCCATGGAGTGCCCTCTCCAGGCTCGCCCTCTCTCTCCACGTGCTGTCACTCAGAGGGCGATGGCTATTTCCCCTCATGTCGGATAACATTTATAATGCTATAGAGATGGAAATAGAAACTGCCATTCTATACTGCATAACAGTGTGGAAATAAAGTACACAAGGTTCAACACTATATAATAATATAAACATTGCAAATAATATCGATAAAGATAAATATATTCTAAAATAAAATATATAACGTTCAATATTGCATAACAGTATAAAAAGTGTAAATACTAACACTAACAGAATGTAGATAACATTATATAGTGTGGAATTAAGGTACATAGCATTCAATACAACATAACAGTATAAACACTGCAAATAATATTAATAATAATAATGGTAAATATACTTCTAAAATAAAATAGATAACATTCAATATTGCATTAACGGTATAAACACTGCAAATACTCTTAACAATGATACTTGTATGTGCTCTCTATAAGCTTCTACTGTACGATACTTTCAACGACCCAACTTAAAATAATAAAAAATACATAAAATCTCCATAGATTCTTAACGCTGGCCCTGATCACTGGCCGCCTTTGGCTTGCAATCGTCACCCGGCATGGAGACTAGTCTCTTTCTGCAATCCGATTTTTTCCCACTGATGCATCTTATTCCATCAAGTGAATTTTCCATCGCTTGAATTGAATGATAATTATAATGGAAATGGAGGAATATGACATGAGATTTTGCATGATCTCTTCAATTTTGTATCGTAAAATATTCTGAAATATCTACTTCAGGCAACTTTACCTAGAGAGCCACTGAGAGTTGATGGACCAATTAAGATATGAAGATAAATACCATATCGAAAGTACTTAGAATATTTTTTTTCACATATGTTATTTACTATCATTAATATTTAAACATTTATAAAACGTGGGCGCTATGAGGAGTGCAGCTGTGCTGTTCACTCCTGGATTTTGCTTTCCAGTTGTTCGACAGTGGACATAGAAACACGATTATTGTATCTAACTTTTATTTATAAAAGTTGGATGGCTTTTTCTTAAAAAAAATGTGGGGGACTATACATCTGACAATTAATGGTTTCAATTGGTTGCAGCTTCGCAGAGTTGTTGAATTCTGTTTTGTTTCGTTGAATATAATATTTTAGCCATATTTATGTCAATTGCAGATTATGGAATATTACTCAATTATTTGATTAGAAACCTAAATTAACTCAATTATTTGATTTTCTAAATATTTAAAAATCAGCAATTAAATCCCATTAGCTTCAGTATTTCAACTAACCATTTAAATACATTGGAAAATCTTATATTACTAATTAATAGTACTTCACATATTACCAATTTTAGTTGTTCACTATTTCATATACAAATGCTAGGATTGCAGATTTCCTTATTCATTTTGTTTTACAACAAACTAAGATTCTGTTAAAAAGCTACCGACTGAATACTCTTTATCCCATTCCTACTAAATAAACAAGACCGGCTGCGTAGCAGCTACTCCCTGCAAAGTGGATCGTCAGAAGACTGGTTTTCAAGCTGTGAAGCATTTTAGGGATAGATTGGAGACATCAAAGACTTTGGCGCCCGTTGCCTTTGCCAAAAGAATCTAGGACAGTTTAACACTTGAAATGTTCGAAAAAAACTACAACAGTTTAGCACTGGAAATATTCAAAGAATCTACAACATTTCAGCACTAGACAATTCTATAGAGTGCTTAATTGTTCAGTTACGGTGTTAGTAGTTAACATAAAACATGGACTCCACTATTCTCGATACATGTGTGTAACTGTCGTGCGTGACTTAGTAGATGTTTTTACGCTTCAGAGTCTCGTTCCATATATTTTGCTGACTTATTTGAATTTGTAATGGTAGCGAAACATTTCCTACCTTGTTTCCATTCACATTTACCCTATTTCGATTCACTCTTCTGTCCAACAGTGTAGTGTTCTGGCGTCAGATCAAAATCCAATAGCTTACGCATTTCCCGTTGTATTTCCAACTATTCTTTGATTCTCTATTTTTTTTATAGGCATTGAATTAAGATTTTTCCTGAACCTGTCAAGTTTTTTGTTAGTTATGCCACGTAGACACGTTTTGTTTACCATTCTCAGGTTGCTGCTTTAAATGAATATGTGAAATCATATGTTTATTAATGTGATAGAGAATTTGTGTTCTTATTTGGTTCTTTAATGATTCATAGCAATAATATTCAGTTTCAATGTGTTTCTCATTTAAAAACTATATGTTACTGTAACATTGTACCCGTTGCTGTTGCTGTAAGATCGGCTGTCATAATAATAATTGGGATAGTGTAATGACATTATTGTTTCAAGTCGCCAACCGGCCAGAATGTCGACAGGGCACATGATGTGGAATAATACGTTTACAACCAAGGGATGTTCAAGACTGAGCTGTGTAACAAATGGCAGGATGCCCTTATGGAGATCGATGCCTGTTCACACACGGTATCGAGGAACTCCGCCCTGTAATCCGGCATCCGCATTTCAAGACAGACTTATGTCGCATGGTTGTTGCTGGCGACCCAACTTGTTGCAGCCAGATATGAGTTCTTGGCGAAGGCGAAGAAACGAGCTTGGTAAATCGTTTGGTGGCGAACAAACTTGCAGAATACCCGACGCGTGTCAAATTATCATGTTTTTCCAGAACATAACACCTGTCCACATAAATCATTGGGTGCATGCACAGATAGTGTAAGATGTCAAACCGTCTTTAACTCAGTGATTTCTATGCCCAGGTATCGGCTTCAGTAAGACTAATGAATTGTGCATCGCGTTGCCATTATCGCCTTCGCTGTAAGTTGTCGGTGGCATTGCCATTATCACCGTCGCTGTAAGTAACCTATTCTCACCATATCATGTAGGCCCAGGGCACAAATATGATGTTGCTGCTGTAACCGAATGCAGGGCCATCTGTTGAGAGGGATTTAGTTTCTGATCGCGTCCCTCAGCTGGTTTCATTTTCCTATTCATGAGCAATTCCAGAAATCCAATTCTGGCATGAACGAAAACATTGCGGGCTGCAGAAGCTTTCAGATGCCGATTAAGGCTCGGAACAGGGGAATTCAGTAGTTTTTTGAGTTGGGTTTTCGAATTTTTTGTTACAGGAACGATCAATATCTGGGTGTATATACAGTGTGTATGTAACAGAGAAAAGATCAATGCGTTGTGGAAAGATATTGGTGGAAGGCAAAGCAGAATAAATCGTTGTCTCGTCAAAGGCCTGTTCCCGGCAAAGACATGGGAAAAGGTCGAACCCTTATTCTTCCAGAGGGCTTGACAAGTTTAAGGGTGTCTATGCTGAGCTCTCTGCCAGAAGAGAATATATTGCCAGAAAGAACGGTTTACGAGAGGCCCTGGTGAGGTTTGCTTATTCAAAGAACGGATGGATCCCGGTTGTGGTGACAGGCAGAGGGGTAATTGGGAAGAAAAGCAGTGGCGCGGGCGCCGCTGGGGTTTCGATCCTGGGACCTGCTGTGAACAATAATGGACAGAAGGGCGGGGAATTGAATTCCGATGGGAAATTTGGCTGCCCAGGAAGGGGTCTGAATTGTGAACCGGGTCAGAACCTTGGTGGCCGCGGGAAGGATTTCTGCGGGCGGTTTTGGCTGCCCAGGAAGGGGTCTGAATTGTGAACCGGGTCAGAACCTTGGTGGCCGCGGGAAGGGGCGGAATTAGCAGCCTGAAGTAGTCCAAGGAATCCTGGCAAAGTCGACATTCCTGAAGCAAGTTTAGTGCAGACCCGGAGACAGGATTACGATGTAAATGGAAGGTGTCCAGAGGTCTTTGGAACTAGGCACAACATCCTGTTGCAGTAGTTTTCTAATCAGAATCTACAAGAATACTTGCTGTGCTCAGGTGGAATCAGAGTGTAAGTGAAATACGGTGCCATCCAAGGCCTATCCATCCCTGAGAGGAGAAAGGATATGGGGATAGTTAGGAAGGAATAATGCACTCGGGAAGACAGAGAGACGTCTGGCGGGCGATAGCGATAGCGGCGATAAGGATCAGAGGTAGGATCGTTATCTGTATCTATAGGTATCCGCAATGCCTGTGTTGTGACGACGATGTATCTATACACTCTCTATTTGCCTGTGTCAGTCGGTCAGTGAGTTAGTTACAAATTAAACAATAGATAGTGAACAATCATACTATTCAAAATTACAAACCTCTTGAGGCTAAACCTACCTCTCTGTTCAAAATTTATATATATTTCTATGATTTTTAACAATGAATTCTCAATTTGAAAGTTGTCCTAAAAGTATCAGGATTCTCTGCATCCCAATTCATTTCTTGTCCCGGTCCCATTGCTGAGGCAGACAAAATCTGGTGTCTTATCGCTGGTCTTATTTTCTAAAGCAGTATTTTCTGCCCGGTTCCAAGATTTGGTAAAAGAAACTAAACTGTATTAAACATCACCAGACTTAGTGAATTATCATAACACAGAATTATCATAAATTGAATATTTGGTTGTGTATAAAACACGCCGCTTCCGAAGAGTTGCATCACCTTCGGTTTCTGTTTATATAAAAAATGGTGGATACATTTCGGCAGAATATAATAGTCATTGCTGGAGTCCCCATTTCTCAAGCTGGTGAAATGATGCAAATAGGTAAACTCGAAGCAGTTGTGCTCTAGGGAAATTTCTCTATTTTTGCATCTGTATTGTTGTCTACCTCAGTAGAATTGTCTATGCCCCTTGGTATGTTCATAGGCTCTGCCTAGTGTTTTCAAGTTGGTTAGAACGATCCCAGTTGTCCTGATGTAAAAACAACAGGAATGCATCATTATATCAGATTGCTCGTCGAGACCAGAATTTGATATAATTCTACAAATAGATTACAAACATGTAAAAATATTATCATAAATCTGACCTTGAGTGAAGATTTCGTTTTCCTAGTATTCTAATATTTGTGTGTATAGAGCTGCACAGATTAAAAGAAAAAACAATTTATCTGTCACATAAGTCTTTGAAAGCAATTTATCTGTCATATAAGTCTTTGAAAATGTTTATTGCAGATGGTGTTTTCTCTGAGTACCTTGCATATCGGCTTGTTTTCTCTGAGTACCTTGCATATCGGCTGAAGGCATAGCTACGCCTGCAGCAAGAACCTGCAGCAAGAACCTGAATAACCTGTAGCAAGAACCGAAATCGCCTGCAGCAAGAACCTGAATTGCCGCTGCCGCTGCTGTTGCTCGGCTGGTGCTGTGTTGGACCTGGCAGGATCAGGTGCACTTCGCCTTCACTTCTCAGAAGCCAGAGAAGCCAGCTCTTAAATACTAAGTTCAACCGAATAAGAACATAAAGACACTGAAGACACCGAATCAACATGCAGACACCGAAGCATGCAACATGCAGTAACTGATGGCAACAAGTGGCAACTTCAGCTACTTATAAACTAGTTCTAGTTGAGTGATATACTTTAACATTAAATGTTAGCAAATTAATGCTAAGGCAAACATAGCATTACTTTGTGAACGTGTCAAGTTAGTCTAAATACTTGTACTTCTCCCAACTTTGTCCTAACTTTTGAGCCCGTATACCTCGATTTGAGGCCAAATAAGAAGGAGATTGCGTTGATTGGTTAACAGCATAAAATATTGTATTGGTTGATATGTGCTTTCCAGAAACTTTGGTTTAATCTCCAATTCGTATATCGATTATCGTGTTAGACTAATGCGACCGACCAAAATCGATTACTATAGTCCGTGCCAGCCCGAAGGGGTAGGGACTAATAAAGGTATCAATAGAAATATATTCTCTGCATTTATGTACATTGAATTCCAAATTCTACAGTTATTCAATGTACCTACTGGTTGTACAAAGAATATATTGCATTGTATAGAGCCTAAGGGATTTGGAAACCACTCATAGCATAGGTTGTATTATGTATGTTCGAATCTCACAGCCACAGGATAAGACTGGAGCTACTAAAGATTCAAATATACGTGAGATTGAATCTCCACTCATTCGAATGTCAAACATAAGTGGTGAAATAGCGCCCAACTTATTTTACCCGGATGAGAATGGAGTTTGATAGGAATTTCTCTTTAAATGATGACCCAACAGAGTGATGAAATAGCCAATAGCCAATTTATTTCACCAGGATAAGAATGGAGTTGATAAGAATTTTTCTTTAAATGATGACTCAACAAAGTGGTGAAATAGCCAATGCATCTTAAGATCAATTTGAAACATAGGTAATATTAAAAGCATTATTAAACAAAGTTCCATAAAATCTAAATGTTGTTTTTTATTTTATTTTATTTTATTTATATATATGATGTTTTTATACAAAATTAACTTTAATTTTCACCACTTATTTCACCAGGATAAAAATGGAATTGATAAGAATTTTTTTTAAATGATGACCCAACATAGTGGTGAAATAGTCAATGTATCTCAAGATCAACTTGAAACATGGGTAATATTAAAAGCACTATTAAACCAAGGCCATACCATTTAAATGTTGTTTACCATTTAAATGTTGTTTATTTTTATTTTATATATATATGAATGATGTTTTTATATAAAATTAACTTTAATCAGTGAGGAATTTTAATTAATCTTTGAGATTATATACCAATTATGGTCCAAGTGCTTTGAATATGTTTATTAGAGTAAATTTTTAAAAATTCATCCAATTATATTATTTTTTTTTGGTTGGTTATGGATTTTGTACTTAGTTAATTTTTTGTTTAATTAAATAAATTAATAGAAAAGTAAATACATAAGTTATTTGTAATAGATATAAAGATTTGTTTCCAAAAATTCTTACGAAAGAAATTCTTAAGAAGACAAATATCAAAATTTTGTTATCTTTTTCTTTTCTTACCTCGACATTCCTCACACATCTTGTAGAAACTGAGTAGTGTTGGAATTTAATTCCAACTGCAACCAATTAATGCTGAACAAAAATATGATTTCAGGAGTTATTTCAGATTGTCCGAAGCAGCAAAGTCTCCACTGATATTTTGCACTTTAAATACGCATTAAATACACAGAATTAATTCCCATGCAGACTGTCGTCTTGCTTTTGCTCAGAAAGGCATCACCGCCTTCTGTAATAAATACATAGATAAACATCAGTAGATATTTTGATTAGTTTATAGTTTAAACTCAGATATTTATTTTCATATAAATACAAGAACAACAGTTCTGTTTTTTAGAGAGAGCGGCAACAGTATTAATCTTTGTTAAATATAGCGCAACGACGCTGAAATATAATCTCTGTGTTTTTGACATAGAATGTGCAGCAGCACGAGCCCACGTGAATGAAGCCTTATGCACAAGAGTGCTGAGATAAAGTTGCTGAAGCAGCAGTGTTGAGACTGCAATACTGAGACAGAGTATTTTTTACTTATTTGTAACCGCACAGCAGTGCTGAACACCTGCAACTTTCTGAGATAAAGAAATTTGTTTTATTGTATCAGTTGTTTTATTGTATGAGCTTTTTTACTGAATATAAGTTAAGTTTCAGTTGCTGTTTCACCAGTTTCTGTGTTGTTAAGTATTATTCTGTTTTTCCAGTTTTACTTTAAATTATCAGAAATTTCATGTTGCTGCAACACCGAATCTCTATTGCTGCAACACCAACTCTCTGTTGCTGCAACACCAAATCCTGTTGCTGCAACACCATTTCCAAAAAACGAAATTTTCAGTTTTCTGTGCAGAAACAGAGTAAAAACAGAGTATTTTTTTGTGTTTGTCTGTTATGGAATTTAGCAGAAATTCCAACATGGTATCAAAACTAGTCTAGGCACTCAGTGAGTCAAAAACAGAGTTTGTTTTTCACTGTAGGAGCTGTAAGAAGTTTATTGAGCATATTTTTCCAGCAGAGAAAGTTTTTGCTTGTTTTTTATTTTATAGTCAGTATCTCTTCTTTACCTATATAGAGTTAAGATGGCAGATGCTGGAATAGGTTTGACAAATTCCCAATTGCCACAATTTAATGGGAAAAATCACAGTTATTGGTCCATAACAATGAAAGCATTGTTTGCTTCTCAAGGAATATGGGAGCTGGTTGAAACTGGCTATGCTGAACCTGCAGATGCAACAGCATTGGCTGCTTTGGTAGTAGCAGAAAGAGACCAGTTGAAGAGTGACAGGAAGAAGGATTCCAAAGCCCTCTTTTTTCTCTTCCAATCAGTACATGAAAGTATCTTTCCACGGATTGCAGTAGCAACAAAATCCAAAGAGGCATGGGATATTCTCAAAACTCCCTATCAAGGCATGGACAAGGTGAAGACTGCAAAGTTGCAGATGTTGAGCTCAGACTTTGAAACACTCAGCATGAAGGAATCTGATACAATATATTCATTCTTCACTCATGTTATTGGGCTGATAACCCAGATAAGGTCTCATGGTGAAATTCTCGAAGAAAGAAGGATCGTAGAGAAGATCTTGAGATGTTTACCCTCAAGGTTTGAAGCTGTTGTGGTAGCAATAGAAGAAACAGAAGATCTCTCACAGTTCACGGTAGATGAACTGAGTACTTCTCTTATGTCTCATGAACACAGACTGAGTAGAGGAACAAATTCCTCTTTTGAGCAAGCATTCAAGACTCAGATGTCTTTCAGCCAAAGAAAAGGTCAAGGCAGAGCAAATAACAGAGGTCGTGGAAGAAGCCAAAACAGAGGCAAAAATTATCCTGCAAGCACAAGCAGAAGGAGCTGCAATTAGAACCAAGATGAAGGTTCAAGCAAGCAACAAGCTCATGGACAAAGGTATGACAAATCCCAAGTCCAATGTCATTATTGTAAGAAATATGGGCACTATGCCAATGAATGTAGGAAAAAACAAAACGACATGAATAGTAGGCAGAATGTTAATTTTGCAAATGAAGAAAATAAGAATCCAAAGAATGTG